>WBMW01002092.1:1359731-1440834 GCA_013396635.1 Penelope pileata | reverse complement strand
GGGGTGGGGTTTTTTTTTTTTTTTTCAGAAGGAAGCTTGAGAGGCTTGTAATGCAATAGGAAGAAAAGCACTGAAGTTCAGCAGAGAGGAACCAGCCAGCAGACAGGTGGAAGTGGGGATTTGTGGATGTCTGTGCTGAATGTGGAGTGTGGAGAGAATACAGCTGCTTAAATCTTCCCATTCAGTGAGAGACCTGCTCATAGACTTGTGTTCCTGGTCACCCTGTATTCCTTTTCCCTTCATTGCTAATCAGCTACGTAAAATCTGTGGGAGCATCACACACTGTGGCAATGCTGCAATATGCTATGTAATTTTTTAAAAAAGTAATGGCATAACCCTTGGTGAAGCTGGAGAGATCAGCAGCCCCCAACCAGTTGCTGGGGAAACTCATTGTAGACTGCAGGGGTACAGTAAGAAGCTATGTATGTGTGGGGGGAAAAAATAAAAACAAACAAACAAAAAAAAAAAACCAACAGGGTAATGAAATTGATCTATTTTTCTGGACAAGGAACAACAAATATTTGACTAGGCAAGCCTGAATGTTTGCAAATCTGCTGAGCAGAAAGCAGGAGCTTGCACTGAAGTAGTTTCACCTTTGCCTGCCCTTTAGTCCTGAGTTGCTGCATTTCCCATTAAACTTTTTTCACTCCGTTAATGCTATTTCTGCACTGCCACTTCCAGTTCATGAAACTCTCCTGTTTTTCTTAAAATCCCTGCTGTTACATGAATTTCCCTGGTGATTAAACTCTGATTTGTTCATTTCTGTAACAATAAACGTTGCATTGCACTTAGAGTAAAACTTCTGTGCAAGATAATGTAAGATGTTCACTCATACTAAAGAACCTGCATTTGAACTAATGCTAGTACAACAGGCCAGTTTAAATTAAAAGTGATGAGATACCTGGTGTTACAGGAGAGGGAAAAAAAAAAAAGCATCACAGGGTCTTGTTAGTCCAGCAGCTAGGGAAAACTTAGTAATAATGCTCCAAAAGGTCTTTGTTGTTTACTTGTTAAGACTTAAGTGAGTTACATAGTCTGAATGAAATGTATGGAGTAACAAGCAAAAGGCAATAAAGACTTAGAATGTGTGCTCCTCTCAGGCTGAGATTTGGCTGTGTGGCAGTGCTGTTTTTATTGTTTCTGTTAAAGTTTCATCCAGCAGACATCAGGACTCTATCATGATAGAGGTTGTCCCAGTATTTAGACTCTGAGCTGAAGAAGTTGGCATTGGTTGCAAATTAGTGCAGGTTTCTAACATGACAGCAGCTAAAGGTAGAGGAAACCAGGTTATTTGTGAAAAAACACACTTTCCGAGATCTTAAAAAAAAAAGTCATTTTTTTTAAAACAATAGAAATCTGTAAAAAGTTTGACCAACTCTCAATGTAACTGCATTTTAACTGCTTAAAAATATTGTCTGGTGCAGATTCTTAGCTCATCTGCAAAAGTATGAAGTAGAATTACTGACTTTATTTGAGAAATGTAAACCAGTGGTTTAAAACCATAAAATTGGTGTTAAACACTGAGCTTTGGTATGATAAAACAGCACAATTTTTGAGGCTTCTCTCTAGACATTCCCTAAGCAGAAGAAATATCCAACAGATGATTTGCCTGAAGCTATGATGTTTAATTTTAACATAATCTTTAACAGTCTGTGGATCTAGGACAACACGCCTGAAATTAAGAGCCACTTTTTATTGCTGTACATCATTTCAGACAAGCTTTCTTCACTTTTAACATTGAAGTGCAAACCTGAATTCTAAGACCTGTGTCCTGTTCTCTGCTTTGTCTTATCTCTCTGTAAAATGGGCCGGAAGCCTTTGTCATGATCACACCACATCAGCTCACTAATAAAACATTTCAGGGCAGGACAGCCAGAATATTCCTTGTATGTCCTAGAATTTATGGCTGCATCTGTAATGTTGTTGAAGTATTACACTTGAAGCAGTCATTACCTCAAAACCTTTCTTCTTGTTGCTTTCAAATGGGAATATTGTATTCTTGCTAAATAAATGGATGTAAATAGAGAAACATATAGAGCTGAAATTATTCTTTTCTTCCCTGCTGATGCATTAATTCCTGACAATAAAAGCATGTTTTAGGTGAGTGCTAAGAAAATAGGTACTATATGAAAGCCCTTAATATTGAGGAGAAAAGATGATGGTAATATTTCTTCCAGGGCTGTGGATATTGCTTCAGTGACGTCATTCCAGGGACAGCCCTTGGAGGCATTTGTGCTTCAGAAAGCTGCAGGGACAAAGGGATAAATGAACCTTTGCCATGGGTTGTGGGAGGGTGGAAGATGCATGGAGAGAGATCCTGTAGAGTAGCTGACACATAGTGTGTGGTTTACCTGGAGTAATTTATGCCTGTATTCTCAAGTGTGAATTACTTCCCAGCTCTACTTTTCTCCTAAGTTGACAGTCATTAGTTGCTGACTTAGTTCCTCCACTTGTTTAGCTAAAGAGCACAGCCGGCAGAGGAAAGGAGAGAATCAGTACTGAATGTGTGAGCTTCCCTCTCTGCTTCACATGCTGTGTACGGAGGGAAAAAGGATAAATAGTCTGGGAAGCATAAGCAGGCAGGGCAGATGTGTGAGGTTCTTCCCATCCCTCAGTGGGAATGTGGTCCAGTGGTGTTCCTGTGAAGTGATGGGGTAAGTACATTAGGCTTTGTATCTAAACACAGCTCCTGTTTCAAAAGCTTTTTTCCTATTTCCAAAATGCATTTAAAAAGTTAATCCATGCTCTGCTGCTACCTGTACCTCCTGCCAAGACTGTTGTCTCAAAAATCCACTACAGCACTGGACCAAACCATTCTTACATCAGTAACAGGCAGAAAAACGCAGCTTTTAGCCAGCTGTTGAACAAATAGGACATTAATGTGGACCTTTCAGTCCACTAACCTGCCGCCTGCGTCACACTGTTCACAGCATTGCAGTACTTAGCGTTACTGGGGTCGCTCTATACACCATTGGGTGTATGCTCACCAAAATTAAAGGGAGGCTGTCCGTAAGGATATAAGCAGTTATAAAAAGCAACTGCATGAGCAGTGGGTACTTGTTTTATTGTATCTGTGTTTCTGTGTTGTTTGTTTGTTTGTCTTCCAAATCTGTGCTTCAAGAATGATGTCCTCTGTAGATTTCTTGATATTTAACGCTTGCTCAGCTCACACTGCTACCTGCCCCTAAGCAAAGGCTCTAGGAAAATCTTTCTCCGTTGCCCACCTCCTTTTGTCATGGCATTGTAGGGGATGAGTATCTCTGAAAGCATTGTTCCTCAGTAAAATGCATTAGAAATTAAGTTCAGACACTATAGGGAGGATGAATAGGAAAGGAGGAAAAGGGACAGATGCACACAGCGCACAGGCATGTAAGTGCACACACCCTTCTTGTAATCATGAGTGTCACTTCCCTGGGGTTCCTGGCTGAAATGAGTCACATCCATCTACAAATCCTTTTGTCTCTCTTTTCCAACAGTCTTTATTTGGAGAGGTCAGCAACATTTTCAGGGCAGTGTACCAAGTCATGTTTTAATTTTCCAGATTAGAAATGAGGCATGTCAGCAGGTCATCAGAAGGGTCTGGGATCTGTTTTGTCAGAGAGCAAGAGACTTTCAGGAATTTGGTCACAGAATCACAGAATTGCAGGTGTTGGAAGGGACTTCTGGAGTGAGTTCCCTGTAGTAGGTTGCACAGGAACGCATCCAGATGAATATCTCCAGAGAAGCAGACTCCACAGCCTCTCTGGGCAGCCTGTGCCAGTGCTCTGTCACCCTCAAAGTAAATAAGTTATTTCTCTTGTTCATTTGGAACTTCTTATATTCCAGTTTGTGCCCATTGCCCCTTGTCCTTTTGCTGTGCACCACTGAAAAGAGCCTGGCCTCATCCATTGACTCCCGTACTTTAGGTATTTATAAACAGTGATGAGATCCCCTCTCAGTCTTCTCCAGGCTGAATAGCTCCAGGTCTCCCAGCCTTTCCTCATAAGGGAGCTGCTTCAGGCCCCAGTCATCTTTGTGACCTTCTGATGGACTCTCTCCAGTAGTTCCCTATCTTTCTTGAACTGAGGAGCCCAGAACTGGACACAGTGCTCCAGTTGTGGCCTCACCAGGGCAGAGCAGAGGGGAAGGATAACATCCCTCGACCTGCTGGCCACTCGCTTTTTAATGCACCCCAGTTAATGCACCCCAGAACCCCAGTGGTCTGTAGCATCCCAGTTAGGGGCATCAGGAAATGCCTCTAATCGCCCAATGCATAGCTCAGTGTAGGTGAAGAACTGGTGAGCACCATTTCTTCTAGATGCTTTCTAAAGAGGCATTGGGTCCCAGATCTGGACTGGCCACATGTGCACCATTTGAAATCAGCCCTTGTTGACCAGTAAATTAAAGAAAAAATTATTTTCTTTGCTGCAGCACCAGAGCTTTCTATATCCAGCAGAGGAAGTAACTAAATGATTTCAGTATAGGAAGCAAGGAAAAATGACTATTACCATTTTTATTATTTTATACAATTTCAAATTTATTAAAATGCTCATGACAAAAAAAAAAACACTCTGGCAATTAATTTTACAAGATCTTGTCAAATATGAACATAATTAGAGGGAAAAAAGTGTTTTAATTTTTTTTTCCTCTATAGTATTGACCTGCTAACTTAAGTGTTACTTCTAGCAGAAATAGAAGAGAGAGGACAGGAAAAGAGAAAAAAAAAATTACTTTTAAATGGATGTGTACCCTTAAGTCATTTGTTTAAAAAATCTGGGGCATATTGGTTGGTGGAGGGATAGCAAAAGAAAATGAGTTATCTTAAAATACATTAAAAACTAAAACTGCAGAATCAACTTCCAGCTTTTGTCTTTGTGGAAAAAACTTAAGGATCAAAGTAATTTTTTGCTACTGCATTTTAGTTCAGTGCAGAAAGCTTTCGTGTTATATATATCCATTTTCTTTATATGTAATTATGATCCACAATAGCTCTATCTTCTACAAAACCACAGTTTATTTTAAGTGATTTCAGTGTGTACTGTGAAGGAATAAGTTGTACTTCCGTGTATTATTATGAATATTGAGGTAAGATGTGCCTTGTTAGTAGGATCCGCTTGGCAGAACTAAATTTAGTCCTTTTTGTTTTTATTTGTTTATTTATTTGCTGGATTCCATTTTCATGCATTATCTCTCCTCCTTGATTCTGATAGTCCTGTCTCACAGAGACTTGCATGCCAGGCTGTAGAGCTGGCTGCTGCTGGAAGAGCAAGTACTTCTCCTTTGGAAAAGAATGTGAAGTATGTCCAGGCTTTATTGTTCTTTTTTTATTTTTCTTCTTCTTTTTCTTTTTCTTTTTTTTTGTGGAGCTTGATTTCTCTGATTTCTTCACTTTTGGTTCCCCAGTGTTTTAGTATAATATTGATACCCTTTTAATAACCTTACCTAAGCATTTGTTTGCAGGATTTGATGAGAAGTCATTCATATAAAGAGATTTGTGCTGAGTTGGAACAGGCTCCTGTCTGAGACTCTGCATTACTGGGAAGTCCTGAGTTTGCTGTTCCAGAGACACACCATGGGAGTTGTGATTTCACGTAGCTGCAGAGATATCAGCGTCAGCACCCTGCATTTAACAAATAAAACTTTGTGGGTGGCATTTTGGCCCAGCTTTGCTCACATCAGTGTTCCAGCAGTTTTGATGGAAGCAGAGCTTAGGGCAGCAGAAGAAAATTCTTTTGAAAAACTCTGTTTAGTCAAAAGAGGTCTGGGAGGGAAATTCTTGATATGAGTTGTATACATTTTTGTGAGATATAATCCTAAACATTAGCAGGGCTTCAACCATACTGAGTAAATGGGTTACCATGAGTTACCTCATTCCTTAATCATTTTATTAGTAAATCCTCACACATTTTGTCTGACTCTTGCCATGTTTTCCCACTTTGCAGTGATAGTTTTTCCCTTCAGCAGAGGAGGGCTGTGAGGCCGATTACTTCAGTGTGAGTGAGGTTATGTTTACACTAGAAAGCTCGCTGCTGCAAATTTTATCAGTGTGTAACAGTTGACTCTGCCATGTGCTCAGAAAAACACAAATTTTGTTGCTTGAGTTGATGCGCTCCCTTACTTTGTGCAGTCTCCTGGCTGGTTGTTGCAGTGTGGCCACAAAGCAGAAGTGTTCCCCAAACTGCTCCCCGGCATTGTGTCTATAGGACGTGCATTTCTGTGGTTTTACTGTGAGAGACCAGAGGAGAGCTGAGGAAATCACGAGTCAGTGGGAACAGCGTCCCATATCTGTTTCCTTTACTACTTAAAATTCCTGGTGCCCAGAAGCTACCTCTCCTATGCATGACCATGAGTCTTGCTCATGTCTGTTGTTTGTTTATAGCTACGCTATACAGTTTGCCTGGACCTAGTGTAATTTAAACTCTTACTACTTCTATAAGAGCAGATGGGATTCATCCAGAAGAGAAAACAGAGGGTGCATGGGTGTACCTCAGAGGCAGTAGAGATGTTGGAGCCAGCTCCCTGACAAAGCAACACCTCTAGGTCTAAAAAAAAAGAGGTACGAAAGCACACTGATGAAAACCAACGCCATCCTGGAAGACTTAACAGCAGTCAGAAGGGTGAAAGGTGGGGTGTTTTCCCCAGTCTTCCAGAGCAGGCCACTGGTATGTTTTACTGCTGCAGCCCTGAGGCAGAGGGAGCAGGAAAAGTAGGCCCACAAGAACCTAATGAGGTTCAACAAGGATAAGTGCAAGATGTTGCACTTGAGTTGAGGCAATCCCAGATGTGTACAGACTGGGAGAAGAACTGCTTGAGAGCTTCCCTACTGAGAAGGACTTGGGGGTCCTGGTGGAAGACAAGCTGGACATGTGCCAGCAGTGTGCACTTGCAGCCCAGAAAGCCAGCAGTATTCTGGGCTGCATCAAAAGAGGAGTGGCCAGCAGGGAGAGGGAAATGATTGTCCCCCTCTGCCCTCATAAAGCTGCACTTGGAGTACTCTGTCCAGGCCTGGGGCCCCCAGCAGAAGAAAGACAACGGACTGTTGGAGTGGGTCAAGAGGAGGGCAACAAAGATGATCAGAGGGCTGGAGCACCTCCCCTGCGAGGAAAGATTGAGAGAGCTGGGCTTGTTTAGTTTGGAGAAGAGAAGGCTCCAGGGAGACCTCATTGTGGCTTTCCAGTACCTGAAGGGAGCTTATAAGCAGGAGGGAGACTGATTTTTCACACAATCTGATAGTGATAGAACAATGGGGGGGAATGTTTTTAAACTGAAAGAGGGGAGTTTCAGGTTAGATGTTAGGTGGAAATTCTTTACTCAGAGGGCGGTGAGGCACTGGCACAGGCTGCCTAGAGAAGCTGTGGATGCCCCATCCCTAAAGGCCTTCAAGGCCAGGTTGGATGAGGCCCTGGACATCCTGATTTGGTGGGTGGCAGCCCTGCCCACACCAGGGGGTAAGAACTGGATGGGCTTTCAGGTCCCTTCCAACCTAAGCCATGTCATGACTCTCTGATGATTTAATTCTTTTTCTCCCTTTATGTCTTCCACTGCAAGATGCCTTTTGTATTGAGAGAACTGTGTTTCAATATGACAGCTGTTGAAGAGAAAGACCAGCAGTGAACATTCTGTGACAGTGAGGTGTGTGAGAGAGTTCTAGGATGGCTGGAGGCCAACACTGAGCTGGGAAGGCCAAGCCTGGTGTGGCCCACACCCGTGCTGTCCCTCTGGAGGAGGTCCTAGAGCCAGAAGCTATGTTTTGAGCCTGGGTCTCCTTGCAGAGTGACCAGGTTGTCTGACCCCTCTCTGCAGCCAGGGAAAGTTCCTGTTTGCTGCCAGCAGATTGACTTGCCTGGATCTCTCTGAGGCCAGCAGTTTTTGTGCAGTTACTTCTTGCTATGTATTGCAGGATGCTTGGTTTACGAAGTTGATAGAAGAATGAAACAAAGAGGCTTCTGTTGGTTTTCAACAGGAAAGCACCAAGCAGAGTCAGTGAGGAGTGCTGAAGCTGAGCAAAATATCACTTTACCACTCTGTCCTAGCATGTGCTAGGCTGCTGCATACTTTTAGTACTTTTATTGTATACATACCTCAAATATTTATCATGGTGTAGATCATGTCAAAAGGAAGGAAAAAGGTGGTGCAAAACACCTACTGGTTCTCATGCATTTGCACCAAACTTTATCACACATTTTTAGTGTATGCAAAAAAATCCAAAAAAGAAATAATCAGAGAAAAGAGAATCTGTGGGTTTGAGAGTTGCCTGTTATGTGCTCTCGCACCATTAAAGAAGCTCAAGCTGCCCTCTGAGCCAGTTTATACAAGTGATCATGGTTATGTTTTTATCGACATGCAATGCCGATAAATGCAGCTAAGGACTGATGAGCATCTCCTGGCAAATTCTGTGAGGACCACCTTAGCAAGACATGATGTTACGGTGGTCCAGAAATGTTACACAAGGAGAGGGGATTATTCTTGCTTGCTAGCAATGCATATCAGACAAAAATAATTTTTTCTGAAGTAAGTTTAAATAGGATTCCCTTTGGTCTCTTCTGCAACAGCTTGATCTGTTTGGAAGAGAACTTAGTTCTTAGTCTTGAACTTAGTCTTGAACTTAGTTTTGTGTTTTTCTGCCTATGAGTACTGGGGAGTTTCANGGGGGATAAAAAAGAGTGGTGAGAGGAAGGCAAGTTCTCAGGCTAAAGTCAAAATTGAGTTTTTCAGGAAACATATCTATATGTCCTTATGTCATTAATTTTGTTAATCTCAGGGACCTAGATCATTATTTTATAATTTATGAAATATATTCCTCGTATATTTCTGTTTCACAACAGTCAAAACTTTACCAGATGAGACTTTACTCAGTCTCTTGCTCTATAGCCAGGACAAGTTTTTGGAATAAACTAGCTACTCTCCAAACTTCTTTCCTTTATTTCTCAACTGCACAATGGAGTGCTATTTTTAAAGTGGATGTGAGAGACGACACATTTATATGCAGTATGTAGGAAAAGATGTTGAAAGTGTATGAATTTACCTATCCTCATTTGGCATGGCGGGTTTCAGCCCAGTGTATTTCAAATGGCCAGAGATGCACTGCAGTTTCAGTCCTACTCACTCAGAAA
This sequence comes from Penelope pileata, assembly GCA_013396635.1. Lineage (NCBI taxonomy): Eukaryota > Metazoa > Chordata > Aves > Galliformes > Cracidae > Penelope > Penelope pileata. Next base: position 1,431,742 of record WBMW01002092.1, on the reverse strand, counting down.
CTCTTCTATTTGTAATACTACCCAGTATGAAGAGGGAGATGACGCCAAAGAGGAGGCACTACTCCCAAATCGGGCATATATTGATGGGCTCCGGAAGTTGTGTGGATTGTGGTTCCGCTTCACCAAGGCGCATCCCCTGGCCAGGCACTGACCACCTTTCTCTCTCTCACAGTTCTTACTGTTTGTACTCCTTGCAACATCAGAACTGATGTCCTTGCTCCTCTGGTTTGCCTTGGAGGGGAGCTGAAAGAGCTTCTTGTCCCCACAGGCTGAGCAGGCCTTGCATTTGTCCAGGAGCACAGAGCTGGAGCGGTGGTCTCGTCTTTTGTGGGCAAGTGGCCACCAGACACATTTCCAAAAGGCTGGAGGGATGTGTTCGGGTGTCTGCAGTCTGAGTCACTGGACTGTGGAGTTAAAAATCCTGTTTAGCTTTATCACCATCATGGACACGAACACTGTGCATGACTTTTTAGAGGGCTCCTGGGACAGTTTGCAGCATCTACACAGTGTTGTGTTGATAACCATGTGCTTCCTGAGACCTTGTGCTGTTTGAGGAAGGAGGTGTAATCAAGTTGAAAGGAGAAATTTTCCCATTCCCTCAAATTTGTCTGTTGGGGCCCGTACACCAGTTGTTAAAACTCTGAGGTGTGAATCTGGGCTATGAAAGCAGTTGTCTTTATACTAAATGGGGCCGAGAGGAACAAGCAACTGCAAGTAGAAGGTATCAGTACATTCTGAAAATGTGTGAGACACATTCAGCATTGCCATCTTTTAGGTTTTTAACGAGGAGACACAATGTGTTACAGGGCCATACAGTTATTCTTTTGGAAAATACAGTTAAATGTAGTTGTTTTATCAAGATTCCTTATACATCTTGGGATGACTGATGTGTCTATGTATAAAACCCACAAAAATCTGGTTTTACCTGCCCCTATAGAGCTAACTGCAGGTATGTGAAATAGGTGGTGTTTGCAATGTGACAGCTGATCTTTATTTTCTTTGCTTTTATAAACACTAAAAGCAGGGCTCCACTGGTTTATCAACACTGAGTATAAATAAATTCCTGATTTTGATATATCTTGAAATCTTACTTGTGTCAGCCATTTTTCATGAGAAAAACAAATGTGTAATCCAAGCGTAGTTCACAAAAAGATCAGAATTTATAGCCTGATATATCTAATGTTATCTTGTACAGGTGGATACTTCCATCTGCAGTAAAAATCTGATTAACACTCTAGTCAGCTCTTACTCTGAATCACTGAAGTTAAATGAAAAGCTAACCTAAATTGTTTTGAAGTGTAACTTTTCAAAGTGTCCAATTTAGGATTTGCATTAAGTCCCTGAATAAAACGACCCTTTCCATTTCCTTCAGTAGGCTCCAGATAAAGGCTATGTAATACATGACTCTTAGGATATCTTTTCCTGTAATGAAGGAACAATAACAATAAATTCAGCTTAGATATATATTCAGATGTTAGAGTAGGTTAAAATAAGTGTGCCTATTGTTTTTAAAAGCATTTAGACTCAAATGCATGCTGTGGCTTTTAGTTTGAATTACAGGCATGAAGGAAACTTCCACTTGAGGATCCTATTTCATAAATGAATTTTAGTAACAGAATTTTAAATTTAGAAAATGTTTACAAGTCTGAATGTTCAAACTTGGGCCAGATTATGTCCTAAATTGTCATTGACTTATGAAATGCCGTGTTAAGCAATTGAATACCACCTTAATTACTGTAATTGTATAGCCAATCACAGTCAATGTACTAATCACTGTTGGAAAATCTAACACTTCCTCTTCAAAATGTTATCCTGTTTACTAACATAATCGATATCACATGTAGCTGTAGCAACTGATAATAATGGAAGGACCTTTAACACTTGTGGAGTGCTGTGTAACTTCGGATTCAGCACAAATATTTGCCACTTGAACTGAAGCCCTAGTGATTTTGATTTATTTATTTATTTAAATTAGATCATTTTCTAAAAGCTTAACTATCCTCTTGCCTGCTCTACACAGAAAAAGTGAAGGATATGGAGAAAATTAAACCTGGTCTATTATTTCATTTTCCTCTTGTTTTCGAACACAGTTTCTGACTAATTCATTATTCTTGCTTCTTTGGATTGAAACATCTGAATTTTTTTGGCACATTATCAACTCTTTGACTTGTCCATAGCAGCAGAACAAGTGTGGCAGACACATTTTAATTAAACTCATGAAATGAGATCCTTATTCTCTGTGTGGCAGTGGCTGCTACATCCCACTCCAGCTCTAGCTCTGCTGATAGATGTCTCCACAGACAGATGATGTGTTGTGTCCTATAGGAGCTCACAAAGTTGTCTGGAAAGCTCAGACTGAAGTCAATGGCAGCATTTTCCTCTTGGATTTAGCCTAAAATGTGTCAGCACCCAAATATTATTTCACCTAGCATTTGAGAATCACCAAGGAAGACTTTTTTTTTTTGTATACAGACATTAAAATGAAATGTTTTCCTGATGTTGGACTTGCACATTGAAGTCGCTGTTTCTTTCACTAAGATGATATCTGGTATTACCATGTGAACACAAGCATAAAATCCTTTCATGGGATTAAATAGCACATATCTGTAGGTAGCATTATGTTTATTAGATTTTGCTCAGTTAATACATTTTCCTCTCTCTTTCCTGTTGGTTACTGTGGAGTGGAAAATGTGCTGATTCAACACGCATTCACGTAATGGTTGTTATATTCCCTGATACTGTAATTGGCCAAATAATTAAGTTATGCTTGCTACAGTATTACAACAGGCCAAAATCGCCACAGAATTTAAGCATTAAGAAGGCAGGAAAATAACTGTGAAATGGGGATCCTCTCAGTGATATATGCCCACCTTCTGCAGCACCAAGTCTTCTGAAAACATGTTGTACTGGAAGGACTGAGGACTGGAAGGCAAATGAGGGGCTGCAGAGTATATTTGCTTCAGGACTGCTAAATGCCAAGGGGAGATCAGAGCATCCTGATTCCATGGAGAGGGATAGCCCAGCATCTCCTCGCTGTCATGACTCATTGCTTTGGGCAGTGAGCTTACACCTGTGAGACAGAGAGTTGAGAGACCACTCGCACAGCAGTGATGAGGAACAGCAGAAGAGAGAGGCTCTCTGAGCTCTTCCTGCTCCTGGCTCCAGCAGCTCTTGGCTCTTGCCTGTTGATCAGGGGCTCCTTTTGGTGGGAAGCTGGGAATTGCCAGCTGCCAGGCATCTGACTGGGGCTCAATAAAAATAATAAATGGTCCTTGTAATATTAAGATTGCTTAGGGAAGCCTGTGCATCTGATCATTTTGTTACATGTGACCACAGATGGAAAAGGATTAGCAACCAAAAGGCACAAGGATTTCAAGGACCTGGAATATTTTTCTATTTTTCCCCTGCAGCCCATCTCAAATAAATGCAGCGATGCCAAGAGATGAGTGAATTCCCAGCATTTGATTTCAGTTTCAAATGTTAGGATACTACTATCCAAAACGTCTCTAAAACTTGAACTGTAAAAAGAGAGCTAGAAAAATACGTGATGTCTTTGACACAAGCACTCCTGTAAGATCCTGTGGTTCTTTTTAGACCTTTTTGTGCTAATGACTGAAGGATGTAAAACTTCTATTTAACCATATCAAGCTTGTAATAGAATTCTATCTGAAGTTCAATTCCACACAAATGAAATTGCATAGGAGGCTTCTCATGTTTCCTTAATTAATTTATTTATCCGTATTAAATCAGCATCCTGACTTTTCCCAGGAACACCATAGGTATCACTGGATACCTTGTGAAGGTATCAAGAAGGAAAACGTCGGCCTGGTGTATTTACCTAGTGTACATTTGTGGAGTAACACCGGATTTGTGGCTTTCTCCAAGTCAACTTTGCTACTTGTTTTCCTGCAGCTTCAACAATAATCATAACTGAGCTGGGAGAACCCTAGGTGAACACTTGGCTGCCTCAAAAGGGACCTACAAGAGGGAAAAGCCCCCAACCAGCAGTACCAGACTTTGGATTAGGCTCATGAAAACGCAGCATTCTGGTAAAATGAATCACCTCCATTCCTGTAGCAAGGTGGGTGAGGCACATTTTTTTCAGTATAGGCAGCAAATATTTTGCTTATCTAGACTGCTGACGGAGTGGAAAAAAAGACCTGGACTGTGACATTCAACTCTGTGACTGTATTTGCCAAATATTTTAGGTTAGGCGTACTACTTATTAATTCACAGTCTTATATTGCTGTGTCCTCTGAAAATAATTCAAGCTTTGTTGTACTGGGTGTAACAGCTGTGATAGGAGTTCCTACAAACAGCTCAATTGAAGATGATGACCATGATTAAGTGAACGCAATAGAAGAGATGAAGCAACTCACCGAAGACAGGAACATCAGCTATAGATACCAGGTCTCCTGGCTCCTAGCTGCCAGCACTACTAACCAGATATCATGCAATAAATATCAGTCATGCAGGCAGGGGTAATGGATGGTATATATTAAATGAATGTAAGAAAGACATTTTCATGCTGAATTTGCATAGTCTGGAGGACAAACAGTTGACAACAAAATAAGGCATCATATCCCCTGTGTCAGAGACTTTAAAGATAGAAGATTAGTTAGATATCTGCATCTGACTTGCTGAACACAGACTTTCACCCTTCCATGAAGATAAGTCAGTACTGAGTTGTAAGTTGGTTGTACCTCATGTTCAGTTGTAGACTTTTTCTCAGTCACCCTGATATCAAGTTTTCCATTTAGATCAAAGCAGAATCTCTGTGATTTCCTAGAAAGCCACGTGAACTTCACCATCTCCCTTTGTGCGTGGGCTTTTCTTTTAAGGAACGTCACTCTTGTCTGTGAGTGGAAGTCTTCTGTAGTGACATTGAAATGCCAGCTAGCTTTGCAAGCACTGGCTACATTGCAAATTAATACATGGTTCTCTCTGTGCCTTGGAGAAAAACCCCAAGTGTACCACTACTGATGTCCTTCTGCCCAAAAGGAATAGATAAGGTTTGTCTATTTTCTGCAATCATTCCCTGTCTGAGCAACAGTGATGTCTGGAGCATTCTGACTTTGCTGTCAGCAGTCAGGCTGAGTTGCAGGAATTATGTGGACAAGCAGGCAGTGAGGAAATAGAAGTCAGATTTAGAGGGAGATACCAGCAAGCATTAAACATTGAGGCATCTGAATTAAACAGTTAAAGCATGTTATATCAAAAGCAGTGCTTGGTTAGTGGGGAGACAGCCACAGTGAGCGTTGGCTAGCTCTTGTGTCTGTCTTGTTTTGAGCTGTCAGGCTCTGCGAATGCAACTCTGACCTCAAGAAAGATGGAGATTGTTTCACCTAGCAGTGAAAAATACCCGTTCCTGTATGCTAACCAGTGCAGCAATCAGCCCCATATGCCTACAGGTGCCTTTAAGGCCTGTAACTGAAAAATTATGATGTTATGCTAACACCATCATTAAGCCCACAGAAGCTTAGTGGCCAGCCTGTGTTAGCAGTGGTGCAGGGAGACAGGAGCTTGCAGGGTGCTGTGCAAAGGGCTCCAAGAGCACCTGCCCTGGCTCTCTCTGCTCCTCTGCTCAGCAAAGGCTGTCTCCAAAGCAGTGTGTCTACCACCATCCATCAAAACCCCTCTTATTGTCACCTTTGCATGAAAAGTCCTGACAAGTTTCTCTTAGAAACTCAACTTATTTATTGCCTTTCAGGATTTTTTTTATTATTATTTTTTATGCAGTTAAATACAGGTGATAAGTAATCTCTCTACAGCAAGGAAGGGGGAAAAAAAAAAAACATTCCAGTTGCCTGAAAATACTGAGAAAGGGCAAAAAGAACAGAAAATGTTTTCTTAAATTGCATTTGTGGCAATGGATCCTTGTGCATACTATCATGGGTAACATAATGCAAATTGCCAAGACTGACAAAGCTACTGTAGAGCCAGAAGCTTTTTGCTTTCAATCCTCATGTGAAATGGAGATTGATCTGAGCTCCCAGCTTAGCAGTTAAACAGATTTTGCCAGTCTTTGTTTCTTATCAAATCAAAATAGAAGTGTCACATTCCTTTATAATAATGTAGAAATGTAAATATATAAAAACTTAAAATAGAATTAATTACCCTAAATGGATACATAGTAACAAGTAAATACATAAGGAAACAAAGTCATTAATTGATTGAAGCTTCTTATTATAATGAAACTGTTTGCAAGGATTAACAGCTCCTTTCTGAAACACTGAACTCTGACATGATGTTTACATTTCCATATATTTTTAATGATCACATAGTTTAACATTTGAATAAAACAGCACCATATGCTTTAGCTGTTTTAAACACTGAAAACTCTGAGCACTAAGTATGGAATAAATTATCATGTAAAGATATTTAATACTGGCAAGTCCCACTAATATTCCACATCACTTTAGTTTTAATAAGCCAGGACTTTGCTAAAATGAAATGTCTCTTTTTATTAACTACAGAGTAAAAATGTTTAATAGAAGTGCTGGAACGAAGCATAGACTGGACACAAATGTTTTCATTTTGTTTAAAAAAGGAGAGAAAGAACATTTATATTTTCTGAAACAAATAGAATCATTTTCATGACTTGTTCTTTCTAGGCTGTTTTTTTTTTTCAAGTGCAAATGGAAAATTATTTTATTTAGATCTGCTTTCGGAGCAAGGAACAGAACTATGCAACAATAAATGCATCAGAGACTGGCTGTGCTTTGACAGCTGGGATGGGTTCTGTAGTTTCATTGAAATGTCAAGAATAAACCACTGGAAAGGGATGGAAAAGACGATTTCTTTAATAGTAGCCCATATATGGGATGTATCTTTCTAGTATAATAATTTAACAGTATATAGTCCCTTTAACTTTAGATCTACCCAATGCAGCTTAGAAAGAATTTTCACTGTGTGACTGTGCTTACTGTACACGGGGGACAGACACTGGAGCAAAGCGATCTGCTGGCCCTGCTCTGTTGATGAAAGGAATTCTTCTCACCCGCTCTCCCAGCTGTCCCAGCTCCACCCCTGCAGTGTTCCTTACAGTCAAAAATAAGGAAATATCGGGCTCTGCTCTTTCTCTTCTGAAACTACCAAGTGGGCCTTGACACCAAATATATCTTTCAAAGAAATGACATTTAACCAAAGGCTTGATCTGTAATGGGATACTATCTAAATCCTATAATGGAAGTAATTTACCAGATTGGTTTGGAGGCGTATTAAGGCAATATAGGAACCATGGTCTGCATCACTGATAATGTTATCCATGCACTTGCTAGTCCATTAGCAGAGTGATTCATCTGAGAGCAGCAAAGGGCCAAACCACTCTCCCAAACATGCAAACATCTAGACAAAATAGATCACAGAAGCAACTAAGCAGCTGTTCCCTTTCCTGCCATACCTGCTGCTGGTGTATGATGGAGCAAGTGGCCATTAGGGCTCATACTTTTAACAAGATTGTATGTGCGTCTTTGAAAAATGTCATTTGAGATGGATGTGTTTTCCTAGCAGATATTGCATGTAGCTGCAGTCCCCCAGCTTGCTGTTCAATTAGGGACAAATCTCAAACAAAATACACAGCTGTGAACTACTGAACTTAACCTGGCATTAGCCAGCATTACAAAGGCATGCTCTGATAACTTCAGCAGGCGGAGGAGGTTATTTAAGGGAATGTATTCTCCGTCTCATATAATCACTGAGATTATTTCTCGCTATCTCTTCCTTCTCCTCCCCACCCAGAGCTAGATGCAGCTGCAAAAGCACCAGCTGTGTTGGCAGGGGCAGGCACAGCCGCAGGCGTGGGGCTGCTGCAGGTTGGGGGTGCAGCAGGGCTCCCATGGCCCGAAAGGACTGTGTGGAGATGGGGAGAGGGGTCCAGGGCAGCCCCACCACCTTCCCTGTCGCATTAGCAGGCGGTTACAAGGCTGGCATGCGATTCAGCAGTGGCTTGGGTTTAGGAGCCTGACAGAGACTGGTTTCTTTCCATGTCTGGGTTATAAACAGTTGTGTCAGTGCAATATGAATTTCTGTGTAATACAGTAAACAGGCTCAGTTTGCTCAAAGAGAGGACTTCTTAAAGGTACAGTCAGAAATAAGAACAGCTCATCTGCCTGAGCATATCATAAAACTCTACTTCAAATATATATAGCAATGCTCAAATAATCCCTGAAGTGCCTGTAATTTATTGAGTCCCCCGAGTAGCAGCATCACTATGGTCAGGTAGAGATAAGTGGATTAGTTCTGGATATGAGCATCTGAACTTATACTTCACTGCTCAAATTCATACCTACTGCATTTGAGCCTATCATCATGTTGTAGGGCTCAGCTATCTAAATTTGCTATGGTTTAACCTGTCCGAGATATTGGAGGTGAAATAACAACTTGTGGGGATGCGGATGTTCCTTCTGTCTGCTGGGGAGGGAAAGCCTCCTCTAATCTCCAGGTAATATTATTGCTTTTCATATCTGTTTATTTCCAGCTAGAGGGAAACACTGCCTCATTTGATGTGGTCAGTGCTTGCTCTCACATTAATTGGTTTTGTTCTGCCTGTCTCTATTTGTCTGTGTGTCCCCAGTAACTCTGACACCAGTTCCAATACTGAAGGCAGTTTTGCTTTCCACTTTTCACTGAGCAGAAGAGGTGACAAGCAGCCTTTATCAGTGTTGTTCCACAGCAACATTAAATGCGTGCGTGTATGAGTCCGACTCAGTGTTCTGCATTGCTTGACATTGTGTTCTACCAACCACTTAGATGGCTGATAATGAGTTTAATCTTTCTCTTTACTGCTAAAAATATGTATGTACTAAATGTAGCCGTATCATTGGCTATTAACTACACTGAGGATATGATAGCTGGTGAAAACAGATATGCTTAGTCCTCATTTTTGTGTCAGCGTCTTCGAGTAATGCTTTTTCTTTACAGTGGAAATAACAGCAAGAGGTAGGTGTCTCCTCCAAAACAAGTAAGTCTCTGCCTGGTTTAATCCAGAGGATGGTTTCGCTTTGCCACCAGACATACTCTTCACTTAATTTGCTTTATATCTTTATCTTATTTTTTCTCCTTCCAAATGCTGGGCACAGGTTTGGCTGTTGGTGTTCTCTGCAGCGTCTGCAAATTCATGTCCTTTCCATCCAAGCCACCCCTCCCAAGTACAATGCAAAAGGATGGTTTTGGACGCTTGGGCCCAACAGAGCAAACAGCACTCAGGGAGGTTACCAGACACGCTAGCAACCCCAAGCTCCTCAGCCTTAGGACAGTTTTGAGCTCTTTGATCTCTTCCTTTTCCCCTGGTGCCTGCTTGTTTTCAACCATACCATGTTCACTTTCATGCAAAGTGCCTCAGTTCTCTGCATTGTAGTTTCGCTGTCAGCCACCTCTGAGTTAATTGGAAACTGCTAAAAACACTAAGTACCTCAGAACCTGCTATTGTCAGAAATTAAGGTACTTCCTGGCATTCTTTGTTTGGCTGGTCTCCTAAATTAGCAGGTGCACTTGGCTTGCAGATTTCTGTGCTGTTTCAGCTCTGGTTAGGCTCTTACTGCTTGAAATTGCGTGGAGCAATGGCTACAGCATAGTGAAGACAAACCTGAGGAGCCTAGGCTCAAGCAGCTCAGGTAGCTGTGTAGCTGAGGCCGCACTTCAGGGTAGGCAAACCCTCATCCAGCTGGTTTCTTGAGCCTGCAAGATAGCAATTGCTGGTTACTGCCTGAGAACTGTCTGGATGCTCGATGTCATCCTGTAGGTGCTGCCCTGAAGACCTAGCTCTGGTGTCAGGCAGCCATTGTTGCACATGTCCCACACCATACAGCCTTCCCAAAGCTCCAGGTAGATCCACTGGGCTTCAGCAGGATTTCCTACAGGTAAAACTTCTTGCTGAGAGATGTCATCATTCAAGGGCTGCAAGCAGCTGTCCTTGAAGCCAATGAAAGAGGCTTTCCTGCAAAGAAGTCTTTAGGGTATAAGGCTTCCCAAAGGAAAGGAGAGGAAATTTTCATTGCTCCTTTGTAGGGGTTGAAAGCGATAGGATCTGCCACCTGCCCAGTGTTCTCTTGGGGAAGGGAAGCAGAGATGCATTCCCCAGCCTTTTTTTCTCGAACACACAGCTTCCCACCCCAGGCTGCTGCCTGTGCCTGTGCATTGCCAGCTGAGCCGGTCCATTAGCATGAGCAAAACTGAATTAAGAGGCCAAGGAGGAGCATGTTGCAGGGAGAACAGCAGCTGTGGAAAGGCTGACAAAAGACTGAAGAGGAAATGGGAATTTTCAGGCAGAAGGGCTGTGTCCCTTTGCAGTCTCAAGCAGCATGCTTCCTGGTGACAGCCTCTGTGTTAGCTGAGATATGCTCATTGCAGGACCCAGGGAGGGTGAGAGGGAGAAAAAAAAATGTATCTCTTAAGGATAGGTTTTCTATAATCAGGAAGAGAAGGGAGTGAATGGAAAGAGGGCACAGCTTATATGGCTGTTCTGGCTGTTCCTGGCAGAGGTCACCTAGGAGAGGCAACCACACTGCAAGAGGATTAAAAGAGCGAAATATTCTTCAGCCATCCAGTACACTTCCACTACATCCCCTTGACACAGATTTTGCAACCTCCAGAGATCTCCCATCTGGGTAAATGAGGGGGAAGTTTCTCACTGCTTTCAGGATACCCCAGCACTTGAGGGGGGTGCGACCCACATATTCGTTTCTCCTCCTTACAGGCACTCTCATCCACCCTGCATCAGCACCTGCTTCTTTTCTTTGAAAGGCAATGACAATCTTGATCTGTTTTGATTTCTGAGCTTTCTCCAGTATCAGGATTTTTACAGAGAATGTCAAAAATATTAGTTGGAGTTAATTCAATTTTGTGTATTTTACCATTGAAACAAATACAGCTTCTTCAAATTTCTGGGAACTGATTTATTTTAATTGTCTGGGCAGTGACTTACTGGTTGTTCACGAATGAATGATTCTCAGCTTGAGGTACTGGTGGGAATTTCTCATTACAGTCACAAGTCAGGGAGGGAATTTACATTCTTAAGCGTACTGATATTAGCCAGCCCCGCACCCTGCCTGTGTAGACATTAGGGAAATATGAGTGGTAGCTGCCTGGGGAGATCCTCTTTCAGCAGAAGCCTCTTTCTCCAGTGCAGAGTGTTGTCTGCAGCTCCGTGAGCACAGCCCTGCCCTGCTGTGCTGGGAAGCTGCTCCTCATGAAGGAGGGCTGCCTGGCACAAGCTGCATGGGCACATGGAAACCAGTCGCTGACATGTGAGAACCTGTTAAACTTCAGCGATGGAGCCCACAGAAATACACTGTATTCTGCTGTGAGATTACTTTTTTTCCCTTCCTCTTAAGAAACAGTTTTATTTTTTTTTATTTTATTTTAATTCTGCCAAGTAGTCATGACAAGATGTAAATTTTATTCAGATGGGTGACAGGTGTAATTACAAATGTCGGCCAGGAGTTTCTGTGCAGCCCTGTTTACTGTAAATAATGCAGTATCATATGTAAGATTTAGGTTTAGTTGCCAACATCTAGATCTGAGAACTGTAAACACTGTGAGTATGGTGACATACTGAGGGAGCTGGGATTGTTCAGTCTGGAGAAGAGGAGGCTCAGGGGAGACCTCATCGCACCCTACAACTTCCTGAAGGGAGGTTGTGGTGAGGAGGGGGTCGGCCTCTTCTCCCAGATAACTAATGACAGGACAAGAGGGAATGGCCACAAGTTGCGCCAGGGTAGATTTAGATTGGACATGAGGAAAAGCTTTTTCTCTGAAAGAGTGGTCAGGCACTGGAATGGCCTGCCTAGGGAGGTGGTGGAGTCACCGTCCCTAGTGCTGTTCAAGAAGCGTCTAGACGAGGTGCTAAGGGATATGATTTAGTAGCTTAGTGGGTAGAGATGGTGATAGGAGGATGGTTGGACTAGATGATCTTGTAGGTCCTTTCCAACCTTGTGTTTCTATGATTCTATGATTAGTACACTACAGAGTGTTAAGAGACATTCCTAAATGGAGTATGACTTCTACTGAATTTTTAGATGCTGAAATGCAAATATTTCTTTCTGGTGACCTTTTCCAACATCAAGGGCAAGTAAACGTCTACAATGCTTTGGTTTCTGGAAGGCAAAGGATTTTTCTTGTGGTTGAAAAGGAGGTTTTGGATAAGTCATAACCGTCCCAAGGCTGAGTTTATTTGCATTTTCCATCTATATTTCAAGTACAATGACTAAGCCATGTTATTTTGGTATTGTTGAGACAGCCACATGAGCAGCAGTCATGCTGATGGTTGGTGACCCCCTCAGAGAGAGTCACCACATAGATGTGCGTTAATGTGTATGTTACATACATACAGGCTTCCCTTGTGAAATTTGGTTACTCATTTGAACTTCATAATTGGAGAGATTTTGTGTTGTTTTTGAGTGGATATTAGCACTGGTGTGGTAAATTCAGCCATACATTCTTTATATAGCTTACTGTATTGTATGATATCTACATACAAGGGCTGCTCCAAAAGTAATGCCTCCCATTTTATTACATTGGCCCATGATGTCAGTGGTGGAGGTTGGTTGTATGGCAGCAGGGGTGGAACCTTCCCACCAATATCCCATTCCATGTTGTTGCCGTGTGACAGATGGCAGCAGAGGGGCACTCTGACACAATGGCATCTGACATGGAAGTGCGGATGGAGCAAAGGGGTGGAACTGAATTCCTCCATGCAGAAAAAATTGCAGCCATTACTTTCAGAGAGACCTATGTAATTCAGTTATTTACTTTTTGGTGCCCTATAGCTTATTTGCTAAAAAGATTTTCTTATGTCTGATGTATGATCTCAGTAGCAGGCAGTAATTTCTTCTTTATTTTGGAAAACCTCAGTACAGTTGGACAGCTTTTACCATTCAGCAGGAGAGCAGCCTGGCCGTCCAGCTGAGACAGGGCCACAGTGAATCTTGTTGAGGGCTGAAGCTGAGAAAGATCCTGTATGGTGTAAGGCTATAAATCCATGACTGAATACTTAGAACTGTTCCAGGATCGAACTTCTGAGAGTAGTGTAATAGGGTCTGCTATTTACCAACTTGCAAGTAGCTGTAAAATGTCACCTGAGCTCTTCAGAAAGTTTCCCTCCAGACCACAAAGCTCCATAGGAGATTTGGGGCAATGCTATGTCAAGACCCTGTGCTTCAGTGCAGCACAGCCACAGCAGCAGCAATCCTGAAACCACTGTATTTATAAAGGCAGGCAAAGAGGATGTGTGCCTGCTAGCTGTACACACGCAGTCCTTCCCCTGGCAGCCCGAGCAGAAACCATCAGCTGAAGGAAATGGTGGCCTTGCGCTGACCTGTCCCCAGCCTTTCTCTCCCCAAACCTTCACCTTATATGAAGTGGCCCCGGCATGCCCTGCTTTCTTAGCAGCTTTCCCACACCTTCCTATGGCAAACCGCCCTTCTCCTGCCTGTTCCCCATGCCCCTCCCCCTGCTCCCCTTGCAGCCCTGAGCTTGCAGCATGCCTCAGTGTCTCTCTGAGGGGTGACCAGTGTCAACGCTGCCTTCAGTCCCCTGAGCCCTGCCACTCATGTAGGGCTGGATGTACAGAGAAGAGGAAGTCTTCTGGAGAAAGAGGAAATCCAGCAATCACTCTTCATTTCCCACTGTCACAAAAAGCCCTGCCTCTAAGCATGGTTCACTGACTGTGGTGTAACCTTGTGCATAACCTAGCAGTGGCGTATCCAGGTTAGGGGGTGGAGTCTGTGAATGGAAAGTCCATCTTTGCTTGATGCTTTCCACGAGTGGCCAGATGCTGTTTGCTTATAGCACACAGCTCTGTGAAGTTCCTGGCCTCTGGGGGGCAGAAACCAGCAAAACCACAGAGCAAGTCTTAATGTCCCCCTGAAGTCATGTGGGAGGGTATTTCTCTTTATGTATTCTCTTGAAAGAGCAAGAAAGTCTTTCATGGTTAAATACACAAAACTTCTAGGGAAACTTTAAGGCTCAGGTTGCAATTTATTTGCACTGAGAGCAGCTATTCACTGTGGTCAGCAAGACATACTGAGATGTTTGTGAAAATAGGCAAGGAGTTTGGAAGCTCTCTCTCCCTGTGCACACCAGGCTTCAGAAATGCAAAAGTTAAAATTCTTAACTTGCTGTTATTTCCAGCAACAACATCAACATTCAGAATAATCTCAAATGTCTTCAGAGGGTCAGCTCAGATAAGCAACCAAAAGTTCATTTGATATAATCTGGAAAGTTTATCTAAACTTCTTGTGTCTGCATAATTGAGTTTGAAATCTTGCAAGAACAGGCTTGTTCTCTGACTCCACATAACATACGCTGCTGTATCTTCTACATGTCTGCAGTTTCCAAACTGTTAATCTCCAACGACCCAGAAAAAGTCAACAACATTTGCAGTCGTACATAACACTTGCTCTGTTCAGATATGTCATTCCCGCTGTCTTCATAAATGGCACCACCACAGCATAAGCATGGGATGAAGATTTGAAGTGCAATAACCTTTTATGCTTCTTGGCTTACGCTGTATCTTCTCGTGTCCTGCACAGCACATAATACCGGGTTTCAGGTGACTAGTTTTAATCGGTTGTTCAATGTGATAATCAAAGTTTGGGCTTGATTCAAATACCAAAGCAGTGAGCACTATCTTCAGCTTCCAACTCCCAATTCCTATTAACCTTGCTGTTGTTTTGTTAAGTTTATTTTCCCAGGTTCCCTTTAGAAACACATCATAGTGTTTTTTCTCAAAAGCACTTAGCACCAATTCATTTCTGCTAACCCACACATCGATAAAATTAATCATGCCATCATCTTAAAACGATACAGCTCTTTTCCCGCTCACGGGTCTTTATTGATGCACAAGTGTGAAATTCTGAGGCACTAAGCAGGCTTTGCTCTCCGTGCCTCCCATGGGATGATCCCACATCTCCCAGTGCAATGTAACTGGGAAGTTAGGGATGGAGACATTTCCCACATGGGCAGAGGATCCTATTGCTGCTTTGCTGCCTGTTGGAGATTTCTGCCCTTGATTAGGGGACACTGAGTTGCTGGGAGCTCCCTGTGAGGGTGGTTCACCTACCAAAGCAGTGCCTTTGTGGTGAATGGGGCTTTCCAGAGGGCAGCCAGCAGAGCAGGGAGGGAATCACTTATCTAAGTGCTGCCCAGGAACAGATGGCTGGCTGAACTGCGGCTGGTGAGGCTGGGGTCAGCGCCCATTCTTCAGCAGTGAAGATGACTGATTAGATATAACCTTAATTTTTGTGATTCCTTGAAGTGAAGTGGGGTACTGTCTGGGGACAGGACTGGTGCTGCTGGGCTAGAAGTCTTGTTAGACTCTTTGCATTTCTCCTATTAGCCATTTCTGAGGGTGCTACCTATTCAGCCTTGCTGCCTTGGGACTAGTGCAGGAGAACATTGCAAGTTTATCCCTCTCTGCCTTATAATAAAAGCTGGAGAGAGGGGAAGTCACTGAGCTCAGTTGCACTTTTTAGGGAAGGATGCAAACTCAAACAGAAAGTACATCAGCTGATGCTGATATAGAGCACATCTGCTGAGACTGAGTTTCCTCCCAGACGAAAATGACTAAGAGGAACTGACAGCTCTGATAGAGGCATGACACCATCTCAGAAATTTTGGGTAGTAAAAAGGCCCTGAAGCTAATTACAGTGGTAAAAATCATAGAAATTCTTCTCTCTTCCCCTCCTGTTCTTCTACCTCTGCATCCCATCTAGCACAGAAGTCAGAGGCAGCATGCACCTGGGGTGAGAAAGGAGAGGCAGGCTGCCATCTCTTTCATTTCTTTAAATGCACAGGCCCACTGCTGTCCCAGCCCCTGTGTTTCTGAGGCCTCAGTGACAGTGCTCAGACTGGAGGTGGAGCCCGCTCAAAGGGCTTGCACAGAAAGTTCTGTACTCACAGAGCCTTGCTCTGGTTATAGCGATCGTCCCTTCAGCACGGAGATGCGCTGCACATTCCCATATAACACCGAGGGGAAGACTTTGTTGTTGTTGTTCTGAAGGTTCAGATTGCAGAGATCAGGGGGAGATGTTGGTGCTGCTGGGTGCAGCTGGGCAAAGCAGTCCTTGGGAGGGAGAAAAACAAAAAGCATTCAAAAAGGTTGTATTTTCAGGTAGCCCTCTAATTGGAATTTTGTGGTAACAGAGAAAATGTTCCAGTAAAAAGGACTTAGAAAGAAAATCTGAAAATATGAAGTGAAACATTTTTGTTTCTCGTCAGATATAAGTGGTGTTTTCTCCTCATTACATTAGTCTTTTAATTCACCTAGGAAACTGAAGTTTGTGGTGACTTCTCAGTTTACCCTGGGGATGAATAGATAAGAGCAATTCCCTACGCTGCACCTATTAGAGCTACTGACCAGCCTGGAAGTTATTTTGTTATAAGGGGGGGAATTCCTTCAAAAAAGGATGTTTTGTAAATCCTTTTAACTTTCAGCTATGTTACTTTTGTTCAGCAAGAGAGTCTGGGTCAGGGTCTGCCAGCCGAAGCAAGCAAGAAAAGCTGACGTTTTTTGCAGGGAGTGTAAAGGAAGTAGAAGATGATGCCACTGCTTAAGAGCTTCATTGATTTTGCAAGAGTGAATACCTTTTTCCCTGTTTAAAGATAACTGTAATGAGTGGAAAGTCACAAAGGAAATACAATATTAAGAAGCCATTTTTGCAAGGTGGACTTTCATTCCCTGTGCTGACAAGCGAGCTGAGCAATCCTATTTACAATATTATAATGGGTATTCCTGTGTTATTTTAAAAAGCTTTAAGGGATGAAAACAGACCTACTGGGGAAAGGTATTAGAATTGCCAAGTAGGATGCACATGCCTTGACTTTTGTAAGAAGTGCTTGCCTTTCTATTTTTGTTAAAGACATTAAATATTCTACATGCATGCTGGCCATAGCGTTAGATTTAAGACCATAATTATCATCTCTGGATCACACCACCTAGTATATAGCTCCCGGTTCATGTGAAGCAAAGGCGTGATTGTCGTCTTCTGTCAGAGAACTGGCACTAGTCCAAGGGCTTTAAAACTTCTCCAGGGGGTACACCAGAGAGGCATGTTTTACTACAGCAGTTTCCAATCTGGTGACATCTCGATGGCAACTGTAATATGCAGGAAAGTAAAATCTCCAGCTAATTCAGCGAGGGAAAGGGCTACACCATGGCCCTGTGGAGCTGCACATATGCCTTTTTCTGCACTAGCTGCAAAGCAGCTGTGGTGCGTGAAGGGGATGAGGGACTCTTGTGAGAGCCCCTTGCCCTTCCCGAACGGTGCCCCCAATAAGCAGCAGTGTGTGGGAGCTGCCCCTGGGGAAGAGAACTGTGGGTCTGGCAGCTGCCTGGGATGGAGATGATGCTGAACGTGGGGCTGACACCCACAGCAGCATTGCTTTTTAGCTTATTCCTGTCCAAATGCTGGCTGTGCAGTGCTGCTGTGTAGTGGTTCTTGCTCTTTAGCTCGTTACCCATATATACTGAAGTGGTTGCAACCAAGGTGGTTGCTGCTGAGCAGCTCTGTGTCAAGGGGGCCACTGGTGCCAGGGACTTCTGCACCCTGTGCTCTCTCACATTGAGTCAAGAATATTTAACTTTCCTTTTTTTTTCTTTTTTTTCTTTTTTTTTTACCTTTAATCTTAAATAGGAGTTAGTTACATACATTGCTCAGGGTCTGTCCTGTGATAGATGCAAGATTGCAGTAAGGATGAGAAGAAGAGAAGGGAATAGAATAAGGAGGCAGAATACTAGACATGATGGACTTTAAAATTGTCTAGCAGTCCCTTTAGTTAAGATGTTTGATGCTTTCTGTTACCTCTTGGTTAAGAATTGGAGGTTTTGATGGAGTACCTTATAAATTAGATAGCAGGTTCATGCGTGTTGGAGAGAAATTTAGATCTAAAAATAAGTGACTGAGTAGCAACGAACTGTTGAGGTATGGGCTGAAAGGGCCTCTGAAATGTAATATTTAATTAAATCTTCTTTCTCCTACATGTTCCAGTCTTTTTCCCATAGACGCTTGCATGTGTAAATGATAAATTGTAAATGATGCTTCATTCCATAGCTCAGCCTTGTGTTTCTCTCATTCAGCAGAAGCAGTAAAAATATTGATAAAAAATGCTGGTTAGCCTACTGCTGTGAAAAAATGATCTGCTAGTTCACTGATTTTGGGAAGCGGATCACTTTCTGATTTATATTTGCTAATAGAATGAAAATGTCTTTTTTGCAGTGTTCCTGCTTTTGTTTTGAATGATCTGCTATCAGTTTTCCTTTTCTCTTGTGTTTGAAATCTGATCTTTCTATGAAATATCAAGTTAAAGGATCTCGATGAAGCTACATTATGTGAAGTATTCATATTATCTTATGAAAACAAATCAGGCTGTGACTGAATAATGATTCTTCAACATATAAACTACAAATGTATGTGGAGAAAATAAACATGGTACTTAGAGACACAAAAAGTACCTCCTTCTGCCACTACCTTTTTCTGTGCAGTGGTCTAGCTGTTGTTTTATCCACTGATTGCAACAGTCAGAAATTTTAAAGTAAATACAGAAATTTTAAAGACAAACCTGCCGATCTCAAACAGTTGGAGCCTGGCTTCGAGAATGCTGATGTTTGCTTTAATATCCAGCATTTCGTAGTGAAGCTTTTTTGCAGCAGCATCCTGGCTGTGACAAAAGAAAAATCATTAGTGGAGGATATATTTCTGGAGCTTCAAAATGGCATACAAAGTTTGTGACCTTTCAGTTCATGATTGCCTCTTGAGGTGAATTGGATTGGTCAAATCAATGAGGTAAATGCACGTTTCTAAGTGTCATACTTTTACGAAGGCCAAGATCAAAGTGTTCTGATTCGCTCTTGTTGCCAGTGAAAGCTTGGCATAAGTCTGTTTTCATCATCTCACAACAAATCAAATTGTATGACCGACATTTCCATAATATAAGTGGAATTTGGTGGTCCTAGATGCTGACGGAAGAGGTGGATTAGCAGATAGGGACACATCAGCAGTAGAGACAAGATGCCTTACATTCCCAGGATATACAAACAGCATTAACATTTTGACACTCCAAAAATCTCTCCCTGTGATTTAGGATTGTGTAAGTAATCCTAATAATCAGCAGAAATAACTGAAGTGAAATCTGTGGAGTTATCTGAATAGAAAATTGATAGGAGAACTGAGGTATGGAATCCCAGAGCTATGGCTATATGGCTGCACAAAGGCAGAGAAAGCCTGGATTCTCCCGGTCCTTGCTGTGTTGTGAGATAGTTCAGTCCCTAGCTCTATCTTCAACTATTTCAGCTATTTGTTTCCAAGACAAACCTGTCATGGAAAGGGCAACTCTTTGGCCTTGGGGCCCGTGAACAGTTCTTGGCCTTCTTTTATTTGTCAGTATCAACATAACCTGATTGACCATTGCACTTAATTACGTGGTCTTATTTATCCCCGACCAGCACTTAAATTCCTTACCTAGCTTCAGGCATACGATTAAGGCTTCCTGAAATATTTTTCATGAAGGGTAAAAATAAGCTGAAGTGTAAAATAGAATTGCAGTGTTAAAGTTTTAGGTGCTACTTAAGTTGCGATTTTCTTGTAACGAAGGCTGATGCCAAGGGGGTCTTAAGCTCATTAAAGACAAAGCACATTTTATTATGCTAAATCAAGATCATTGTTTATGCTTTCCTCTGAAAGTATTTAACATTAACTGGTGTAAAAGGAGGATAATACGATACATGTATCATTGGTTTGTTTTGGTAGAAAATTCCTTGGCTGCTGAGAATACTGTCTTGCTGCCTTGCAGACACAAGGAGCACAGCGTTTAATGAAAGCTCACCAATGAGAAGCTGAGCTGCCTGAGCACAGAGGATAGCTGTTACAGAATGTTTCCAGCTTCAGTAGTGTACCACAAGGCATTTCCTCAAGTTCCTTCCTTTTTACCTTTCCAGAGACCTGTGAGTGAATCCTAATGAAGGCCACATGTAAGACAGAAAATACCTGAGGCTGGCAGCTCCTGATGTGTTATAAAACAAAAGGCTTGTGGAAGAAAGAGAAAACTCAGATTCAGACAGAGTGTTCAAGCTCAGCTCAGCATGACTCAGTAAAAATGTTTACAGTTAAAACTGGGTTTAGAACATCTTAATAGATTTTAAAGCTTAAAGTAAACAAACACATATATGCGTGTGCATGTGTATATGCAGTTATTTACAATACTCCATACATTTTCATTAAGTTATGAGAAGATTGCAAGCCTGCTATATTGTGACTGTATCTGACACTGTACAGAGGATGTCCATTTTTCAAAACTCCTGCAACGCAAAAAAACATGATGTGTGTATAAATCATAAGTAACATGGTTTTGAGCAGTGGAGTAAGGTAAATGATGAAGAGTCAGAATAGATTATTCTTCCTTTTCCCTCTAACCAGTTTATTTTTATTTCTTTGGAGGGTTGTGGATTTCTTTCTTTGTTTCTGGTCCAAACTCCAGATGTGTTATCAACTAAGAAATAATTTGGTGACATTACAAGTAATTGTTTTGCTACCCTTGCGTTCACATATGTGAAATACTGAGATCCTGGGGGAAGACTGATTGTCCTCTAAAATTTTACCATGTGGAGCGAACTTCAATATATGTATTTTAAAAAGTGTTTTGATTTATGTTTCAGATGTGGCATTATTAAGAAAACTACCACTATCACAGAAGGAACAGCAAAAGTAGGAATATTTCTGACTCAAAGAAATTTTACTAAATTAATTGTTTGACCAATTAGAAGGATCAAAGATGAAAGATTTGCAACAATAGCTGTCAGTGTAGCTGTGCTGCCATGCAGCAGCAGACATTAAGCATTAATGGAGCTTATAAAATAAAAATTAGAGGTGCCAAGATGTTAAAAATATAAATTAAGATGTTATTTTAAGATACTTTCTGCATTCTGTTAATGTCCAAAATAATGAATTAGCAGCCTGTTTAATGACAAAGACATACAGCGGTTTGTAATAAAAACTCAGCTAAAACATGCTCAGCTGGACTGTGGATATTTAATAAGGCTCCTGATGCTCGAGTTATTGAACCATTTCTGAAAGATAGCTGGCTAAACATTCACGACAGAACTGGCAGGAACAAGGTCATTAGCCCACCTAAACAATGTTATTTTTTGGATCCTAACTGAGTCCCTTCTGAGAAAGGACTCACACCTTGACTTCCCTGAGGGCAGTTGAGCTGATGATGAGCTCCTTTCCATGCTGTTGAGCAGCTTCATCCCTGGGGCACCACCAGGGCTACCAGTAGTGGAATCCACGTCACTGCCCCTACTCCCCCATCTGCAGTTTCTCCCTTCTCCCCTGCTCCCCATCTTGCTGCGTTGAGCTAAAGGATATCTGGCCAGTGTGCCCACTGGCTACAGTGGTGGATGGCAGCCCACTTTTAGTGAGGTTGTAACCCCTCTGATGGCAGTAGGAGTCATAGTTATCATAAAGCTGGGGTAGCCAAGTGGAGCAGCCAGACTGCAGAGTTTAATTTCACTTCTCCGATCTCTGTGCAAGAATAAGCATTGAAATACCCAAGCTGATAAGTTCACAATGAAACACAAGGCAGGAAGACCTCTACAGCAAATTTTTAAGGTATCATGGAGAAAAGTAGTATTAAAGAGCTACTGTGACACTGTGTCCTGGAGTATCCCATACCCCGTGGATTTATATCAATCCGTAAAAAGTGACCGTTTGATCTTCCCTTTGTGATATATTTGAGGAGTAGTGTTGATGCTTTGATCCACTCTTCAGAAAGCTAACGGAACAAAACATAAATTGAAAGATTAGCTTTTCCAACCCTAAAAAATGGGTAACTAAAGAATTAGGTGGACCCTGAATCACCTTTCTACAAGTGCTTTTAGGGAAGTAGCCTTGAAACGGAAATGACCTCTGTGAAGCGCCTTGTAAAATGGGTGAAAAGAAGAGGACAGGGAAAACCCAGGCCTTGATGTGACTCTGCATGCAGCTGAAGATTGTAAAAACTTGTCAGGTGCCTTCGACAGGCAAACATTTGCTGCTTTATAACCTCAGTATTTGCAGCATTTACGGCATTTCCTGTCTTCAGTGTTGGGAAGTACAAGTAAATATTGCTTGTTCTGAGGTGAACTGCTCTGTGTCATTGAGGTAAAACTAGCAGGCATTTCATGGTCAGAACTGCTTTGCAGACAAGCCACAAAAATCCCAAAGCCATTGTCACATTTTTAATTCATTAGGAGTTACTAATACCTATTCCCAGGGCTGCTTTTAATAGTGGGCCTTCTCTGGACCTCATGGGTTTTGCTCAAAAGTAGAAATTTAGAGCTTGGTATGGTGGTTTTGACTAAAGCTAATTCAATCAAAACAAAACTTTTTCAACTAAGTGTTCCCTTTATAGAGAAAAGTGGGCTTGTTTTTTTTTTTTTTTTTGAGGTTTCTAAAACCATGCTGAATTTCCCCAGCCTGCTGATTTTGTAGCTATCTATTTGCATTTTCCATCTCCATCTGGCAGACTGGACAGACTGCTGGAAAGCAGAGAGGGCATGAAAACGGGTGGGCTTAGAGTGGTGACTGGAGCGTAGCCCTGCAGTTACTCCTCTGCAGCCAGCAGAACTTTATCAATTTAAGGCTAAATTTGCTTCGTGATTGAATTTTGTGTGTCTTTGGAGACAACACTGCATGGCATATGGAGCAAAACAGTATGGTGACTGCTTTTTCTCTTCATCTACTTCTTGTTTCTCCAGCATTGAGAAGTATACATTGGCACACACAAAGCCTGTTCTTACAAGATTTTCCTTGCCATTTTGCAGCCTCAGGAGGTCAGGACAGTGTAGACAAAGCTTCACAGAAGTATCTTGAGGTTTAGATGCTTATCTTAACCAATCTTGAGCTGAGATTTCTCCCATCAGTCAGGGAACACCTTTCATCCAGCATGTTTAGAGGTCTGCGTCCATGCAGGGAGCTGCCTTCCAGCTCAGAGCAGTAGTTGTGCAGTATCCCTTACTGGGGACAGAGAGCTCAGCATATGGCTGCTTAGTTTCCAGTAGCTATAATGTAATTGAATCAATTGCCCTCACATGATATGGGTGTACTAAATGAGCATACATCATTTATTTCTGGGTTTTGAGGCTTGTAAGGAGTGGAGGGCAAGGCCCCTGAGGATAAATCAGTCTAGTTTGTCTTCTAGAAAAATGGGTTGAAATCTGACCTGTGGTGCAGGCACAAATCAATTCAGTGGTTCTAACAGTCTCACATGGATATTTTCCTCATTTGGAAATTATCCGCTGATGAAAGTTGCTGTCAGTCTTTACGCAGCTGGGCTACCAAAAGCAGATGTCTTCCAAAAAAAAAGTTGCAGTTAAGTAACATTTGAAATTTAAACACAACTAACCTAAGCTAGGCAAAGACATACCATTAACTCTCATGATGTTGTCAGAAAGACAATCATGAGGTAGAAGGGGAGAGGAGAGGGGACTGCCAAAAGTTGGGTTCTCAAGATGCTCCTGCAATGGAAAATTGCCATAAAACAGTGAGATTTGCCCATCTCCCATGTTCCCCTTTGCAGCAAGACCCAGAGAAGGCTGGTGCCCAAAGATTGTGCCCTAGTCTTCCTCTAGTCTTCCATCTCATGTTTGTTTGTTTTTCTCAGCTCTGCACCTGTTCTGTACTGAGAGCTGGGGCTAAAATATTGCTCCTCATCTCTCTGTCCAGGCATCAATACTGTTGGCTGCTTTGTGTCTGATTCAAGCTGATCAGATATTTCCCAGGAAAACCAAAGTAGGCTTAACATAGTTGTTTTTTCTTTCATTATGAAACTAAAGTTTAAACCTGCAGAAAACCAAGACCAAACTCCAAGAAAAGGGTGGCCAGATTTTGGAGGATGAAGAAATTAACTGTCTAAAAGTGTCTTACCTTGGCCATCTGGGCTTCTGGCAATAGGTAACATGGGATAAATTAATTCCTGCAGGACATTGTCACTGGAGTAGGACAATGTTTCTTCTGGCAGTGCCCATCTCTTTCTATTTACAACCAATCCTGGGTAACTGGGCACCAGCTAACTGGGCACCAGCTAACCAGTTGGATTGGTTATGGTTGCTGATAAAGGAGTTATTCTTTGAAGTCAAAGCCTGGCTTAACGCAATTTTTTTTCTAAAGCTGAGCTGATCATATGAAATGTAGACTTAGAATCTGAAATCCCCCTTCCCTTCCAGTAACATCTTTGGGACTCTGAATTTGGAATGTGCCATTTTAGGGCTGGAATCCATGTATCATCTCAGAAAGTTTTTAAGGTGTTTTTCAGACCTTTCAACACAGCTTTGCATCTGTGCAAAACAGAAATTGAAAATCTGGTCTTTCAGAGCTATTACTGAGTCCATTTTTACTTTTAATTTATTAATGTACTTACTTTCCCGTATGCTATGTTGTAAAAATCCATCTTGTTTTTCTCCGCTCTTTCATGCACTTCTGTGCCTAAATACACCTCTTAAATCTCTTATTTCCTCCCTGTCTCTGTTGGTTCCTTTCTGACTTTTAGGTTTTGCAGCCCCACAGGTACCTGGGCAAACATTGGTGCTGCACAGAAGTCCTCACAGGGAGAAAGCTGAAAACTGTTGTAGGTAGGATTGAAATACTAGCACAGGAACATCTTCTGGCTCTGAACATAGGTGATACTGTACAACTACAGAGAAGAAGACAGGAGAGGGGAGCAGAACCAGCCCCTCTGCAAACTGGTGAAACCACGAGGTCATTCAGTATGTCACGCCAAGCTGATATAGGTATCACAGCCCCCACATTGTGCCTTTTTGGGAAATCTGTGCCTTCACACCATGCCTTACTTTCTATTTCTCTATTTCAGTTTCCACTAAATTGATTTTTTTTCTATTTCTGCTCTTTGGAAACTTAATTCTCTGCTACCTAATACCCTCTTAGTCCAATCCCTGTACAGACACATTAGGTCAGAGTGGAATTATAGAGATGCAAGACACAAAACCCCTATTGAAAATTTTCCATTCAAACCAGTTTTGGAGAGAAAATAGGGACTTAAGAAAATAGAAAAGAAATCCAGCACCAAGTCATGGCAGCAAATGGTGAATTATTACTAAAAATTGCACCCCACAGAATTCTATGATTTTGTACAGAGATTCTAGTTGCCCTTTTTTTTTTTTTTTGAACAATAGGCAATATTTTCATTTCAAACACTCTCCTTTCCTTCATCTTTTCTCTTTCTTTCTTTCCTTTTTTTTTTTTTTTTTTTTTTGACAAGACTAGCTCTGGCTGTATCTCCTGCAATAAGCAGCAAACAGCCCCATTCTCACTTCAAGTGTCATTGCTCACAGTCGCTTATTTGAAGCTGCATTCTAATTCATCTTCTCTAATTTGTTCCGTACCTATTGGTAAGGAGTAGATCAAGGGATGGCTGCTTTCCCATGAATGGGCAAATATTATTTCTTTAAAAACAGGATTACTTGTCTTCAAAAACCTTTTCCTGTGAGGGATCTGCAATGTGTAGCAGGGGGGTGACTGCAGACTTGTGATGTGGAGTTTGCTTAGAGGGACTAAATAAGAAGATGGATTAGTTGCTTTTTTGGGGATCTGAGTGTTAATTGGCTCCCTAATAAAATCATCTAGTTAAACTCTCTGCTCGGTGGTACAGCACAGCAGAGAAGGAATTTTTGGAGGCACCCTGCTAAGTTGATTGTGCTTCTAGATAATTAATTGAAATGAGAAAAATAACACACAAAAAAAAGAGGAAATCACAGATTTTCAGCTGTTCTCATCACATAAAGTTGCAAAGATTAATTCACTTGAAAACAAAGAAAGTATTCTACTGAACAACATGTTTCTTTGTCTGAAGCAACAGGTTTGGCAACTGTTTCCTTTGGATAGCACCAGATTTCTAAAGCTGCAAGGAGGGTTTTTTCAAACCATTAAAACACTTTGAATAAATATGTAGTGGTTTTGTACTCATTTTATATAGTTCTAAAGACATTTTAAAATTTTAGGAAGGTGGCTTTAAAAAAAAAAAAAAAAAGGTTCCATTTTCTCCTGTTCATTTCTTGTTGCTCATGTTTGGCTTTTGCCTTCTTGTACAGCAGTCCCCCGCACATACATCTTCCCAGGATGATTTAGCTTTCTATGTAATTGTTTTCTAAGTGTTTGTGCTTATTCTGTTGGTAATCCTGCATTGGAAACTCTTGCCCATACTTGGTTATATTCAGATATTGATTTTGTTTCCTTTTCTTCTGGCCTTAGTTACAAATTACACCTTGCCTTTTGCCTGGAATGTTTTCAGGTGATTGATTACAGAATGAATCGAGTGCACCCATGAGCTAAGGCTTGATTTAATCCCCTTAGTGAACAGACATTTCAGAGCAAGCAAACTGAAGTTACAGCACCCTGTAGAAATGAGGGCCACAGACATGTTTGCTGAATATTTGTTTCCAGGGCTGCACCACTGGATAGCCCCTTGGGCTTGGGTATCCCTTCTTGCTGAGGCACTGACTTAAACCCCAGCTCCCAGCACAGCCAATGTCAGTGGGTTTCTGTGGCTGTTGGAGGAGAGAGTTGCTTGTTTGCAGCTCCTTGAAGACATGAGGTCTATATGTTGGAGACTCCCTAAGGAGGGAACATGGCTCTCATGGGGAAGGGAGCTGTTTTCTCTGTAAAAAGGGGAAGAAAGGAAGTTTGCTAAGAGGCCGTCAGGTGTATATAGAATCGTGACTTGGGGTTAGTAGACAAAAATGAGGATCATGTTATGGCCCAATTGTTCTCTGAAGTCCCTTCCCCTGGAGAAAACTGGACATGTTTTTGTGCAGATTGTCTCACTGTGAACTCGAGGTTACAAACAGTGTGATTGAAAGCATTTTGGCTGCTTCTAGCCATCGCTGCAAGGTATGTAACAAATAGATGAAGCTTGTGCTGTGACAGACTTGGTCAAATACATATCGGAGACCGATGTCTCTGAACCTGAGCTTACTGTTAGGCTCAGCTGTAACAATCTGGGGCACCCATTGCTGTGGCTGCTGTACTGTCAGGCACTGTGTGGAAATGGGAAAACCGCAGGCAGTACAGCTTGCAGGGACTTGTTACCGATACCCCTTTCATTCCTGAGGTTTGACAAATTCTTAAAAACCTTGTGCCACGTGCATTTCCCTTTCTGGCTTCTTGGTTGATGTAACCACAGAATACTGAACTTTGAGCTACATGTGTCATAATTACATCCATCTCCTCCTGCTGCTGCAAATGAGCAGAGGGGAAAAGTTCATTAATCAATTATCTGAATTTTGGAGAGAGCCATGGCAATGATAGTCTTGTGTTTCCTGGAGATTTGAAATATGCCTCCTTCCTTCGGAAGCAGATGCACACCAGACTAAATGGGGAGTGGGGAGCAGAAGGAGGGGGTGAGGGGAGAGAATGCACGCTTGACCCAGCAGCTTGCGAAACGCTAGCACAAAGGCCTGAAACCATCGCTAACTAAAAACATCGTTATGTCACGGAAACCTGGGGCTTGGGGGTGCGTGTGTGGGTGAGAGAGAAAAAGATTAGGAAACAAAGTCTCTCTGAAAAGCTTTAATGTTTTTACATAGGATGACCTGCCTTCAGGATTGGTTTTATGCTTTTTACCTGACAGACCCTCTTGAGCTTTGAGGTTTGGGAAGTTAAGCTTGTGTTACTGGTTCTAAAGGTACTTTCCATAACTGTTTCCCAGACCACCCCTCTCTTCCCTGCTGATCTCCATTGTTTGGCATCGGTGTCTCTTTTCCCACCCTTCTTTTGATGACCACCACTGCGCTCCATCCTTGTAAGCAAAATAGCTTCCATCTTGTGACGTTCCAGCCTTCCCTTGGGACTCTCACAGTTTGGGGTGCATTTGCTGCCAAGAGGTATGGGGAGATGCAGGAAGAAGCTGAAAAAGTTGAAGCTCAAAATGCAAACAAGCAACATCTTTGAAGAAGTTAGCAAGAACTAGGATATTTGTTTAACTCTGCTTAAGAAGCAGGTTCTAGTACACTTCAGTGGTATTTCTACCTGTGGAGTTGCTGTTAAGGCCGTGGTGCAGCACAGTGTTACTGAAGACAGTGACATTTGTCAATGGTAGCAGCAACAAACCAAATTAAAACATGATCATTACTATTTAGTCCAAATTTTAATGCATCAAAATATGAAGCACGTGCCTGAGCCCCATAGGGTTTAGCCAGTGCTGAGAATAGGCACATTTAAGTGATTTGTTGGACTGATGGCTCTGGAGATACCAACCTGGTATTTTTTCTCTCACTAGGTTTCTGTACAGTGCAAATCCCTTTTATATTACATACAAGAAAAAGTGATTAGGCTTCACAGAAATTTAGAATGAAGCTGTAGGAAAATTCCCTTTTTTCATTAAATCACTCTTTTATTGTTGTTGAAACAGGAGCAAATACAGCACACTGTAATCAGGCAAAATGTTGCATACCTAAGCTCTTGATATGGACTGGGGAATAAACTTCAAGTCTTATTTTCAAAAATTTTAATCCCTCTTCCTTCATAAGTTCCTATAATGTTTATAGAACAATATAGGAGAATACAAGTAACTAATTTAAATGCTACAAATATGCACAGTCATTAACTATAGAAGAAGATTTTGTAGGAATAGGGATAAAATATCAGCCTTAAATTTCAAAGAGTACAGTAGTGCATTCAGATAGGTTTTGGGTTATAATTTTTTTCAAATTCTTCAAATCTTTTATTCTCTCTGTATCAAATAGATCACTACATCTTCAATACTTAATTATCTGTGCTATAAAAAGAAATTCCCTTTAATAGTTAAGAAAATGTTTAAACAGATTTTTTTTTTTAAAATAACTGAAACATGATGTACAATGTAAAAGCTAATCTTCTACTGATGTATACAAGGAGGTCCAAAAAAGAATAAAAGAAATGTGCTTTCTCTGATCTTGGCAACTTTTGCATTCTGTTTTCAGGCCATCATTTTATGGATGGTTTGGGAATCCAGACAGATTTTACTGCATGAGTTTATTTGCATAGTCACGACTTTACCAAGTGGTAGATGCATTTATTTTACAGAAAAATATAGGTTTGTTAGACCTAAACATGAAAATCCACTTCTCATGCTGGAAGTCATAAGCAGAAACTTTTGTAGCTGATGAGAGTGGAACACTTTCCGGAAGCCTGTGGTGATACAACGAGTTCTCTGAGTTCAGATAGCCCCAGAGGAACAGCAGCTGCTTGTGTCCCCTGAGAGGCGGCGGAGTCTGAACTGAGCATGTGTGGGACAGAAAAGTGGGGCTCAATCTTTTCCGTGTGAAATCTGCCATCAGTAACTTCTTGCCTTAGGGAGAACATGGCAGGAAGGTATTTCTGGAGGTGGCTTGTTTCTAATTTTAAAGGTATTTAACATCTTTAAGCTAGATTTGGTAAGGATTTGAACTTCTAAGAGATGAATGAAACACGGAATTTCTAGGGAGTTCCCTGAGATGTACTCAGGTTGCTCCGTCATCTTCATTTGTCTCCTTCAGAAGTTAATGAATTCTCTGTGTTGTTTATATCCCCATCAGCAGGAAAGAATTTTCTTGTTTTGTCTGGTGTGAAACCATTTCTATATTATCTGACATTCTCTCTGTTTGGCGCACACATTACCTTTTCTACGTTAAATGGCGTAACTCAGGAGAGGGTTAGAAGAGACTGCACACAGTAACTGTTGACTCTTTCCAGATTTCCAGTACATTGATTTGATAGAAGATCCCACATCAACTCCAAGTGGCCGTGATCAGGTATTTAGAAGTGTTTTCTGTGCAAGTCACGGGGCTTCAATGAGACAGGCTTACACAGGGAAAAATAGAGTTTGGAGAGAAATTGAAATTTGGTGCAATCTAATCTAAGAAGATGGACCGCGAGAGACAGTGGGGGTTTTGTCATAAAACTAGTGGTTCCTAAAGAATCAGAACTATCCACTGAGTAAAACCTGCCTGTGCTTTTTCAAACTATGCATTCCTAGTTTGACATAAACCAGGTCTAGCTTTACTTGGGGAAGAGGAAGAAAAAAAAAGGGGTGAACTGTGAGAGCTCCAGGTTCATCTGCCCATCCTCTCCTTCAGCAGAACTCATGATCTATGACATGACTCAATAGAGCAGAGGCTGGTGCATCTAAGTGGCATCCACTCCTGCAAACAATCATTGTCCAAATAGAATTAAAGTTCTATAAAATATAACAGAGCTGTACAAGAGTTTTTGCAGAAACACTCTCCTCCAAAGCACCACAGAAGCCATTAGACAGTGCTGTTGAAGCTCTGGTACTCAACAGGCTTTGCTTTGTTGTCTGATGACTCCTTGGAGTGGAATGCATGGGGCAGCCTTATCTGTGCAGCTCCCTTCTTTTGCACTATAGACCAATCCCTGGGACTAGGAGGAAGCTGTATGAACAACACCAGACCTTGCCCTAGGTTGCCAGTTAGTCCCTATCAGTGTTGAAATACTCCATAGAATCAAATCGCAGGAAGCCTGACATGTTTGCTCCCCAGAGGGCGAGGTGCAGGCTGATGAGTGCTCTGGAGTGATGCACTCCTCACTCCTGCCTCCACCTGCAGAGGGTGGCAGGGCAGAGCTGACACAGGGGGAAGCCACACCTGGAGAATTGCTTTGGCACCACACTTACAGTGGCTGGGTTGCTGGCCTGGAGAGTTGGATGAGGGGAAAAAGCAGAGGCCTGGTTGGGAGGGAGCAGACTAGTAAGTGTCATACAGCAAGGGTGAGACTTGGCAGGGCTACTCTGGTGTTTTGTATTTATTAGCAGAGTGACTGATGAGCACTACAGTAAAATTCCTACTGACTGCAGAGACTGCAGAAATGACCCTTTTGATAGGGGGAGAAAATACAAACAGGAAAGGGAGGGAGAGAGATCAGATTTCTGAACTCCTTATCTGAACAATGTCTTCAGTACATGCTTACGAAGCAAAAAGCTTTCCATCACTCTGCATCTCTGAGTGATGGAGAGCTTTTTCCAGAGTGATGCAGAGTAAAGGTGACCAGTGCAGGAAAAGCCACTCAACATTTCAGAGCCTTAGGGGATTTCTCTGTGTGCCATTTTGTGCATAGGGCCAGAGCGGGTGGATTAGAAGTGGAGAGGAGAGGATTAAAAGTAAGTTTAGTCACGTTTCCAGCAAGCTGTAGGACCTCAGCTGGCCTCTATCTGCTGTATCGTGATGGACTTTGAAATGAGGAGTGGCTTCTGCATCCCACTTCTCAATGATCAGCTGTGACAGTTCTCTGCTCACAAGGGCATTTGTGAAAGAGATGTGTTTGTGTAAGCAAGCACCAGAGGGAGAGGTGTTACTGCTGTGCCAAGAGAGCACTGCAGCATCATCCCAGCCAGTTGATGAACACCCAAACGTGGGGATAGTTTGGGGGATGAGGTGGCCAGCACTGGGGAGGTATCCTGAAGCACCAGCACAAGCAATTTATCTGTTTCCAGGTCACTGCCTGAGAGGTGACAACCTCTTTCTCCTGACTTCAAGGCAAAAGTTAGTTACACTGATGCCTCTGATCTGCCCTCAGAAGGGAAAGAGCTGTGTCAACACAAGAAGTGCAATTTGCTGACAGGTTGTTAGAGACAAAGAAGATGCAGGCAGGAGCAAGAGTAAAAATAGAAGTTCTCAAGTAAAAATGAGAGGAAAGAGAGATTGATTGTTTAAGTCACCAAAGACAGAAAAATGAAGGGAAAAGTGAAAAAGACTATTAAATCGAATATGCCTGCCCTTTAGAATAGCATTGATAAAAGCTGGAGATGTGCAGTGTAAAGGTTGAGACATATCTAACTGAGGGTCACATCTGATGAAATGATAATTTATGGCTAGCGAATAAAATAGAACATTTGGATGATGTGGGTATCATTTCTAGACTAGCAGGTATTAGGAGGCTGGAGGGAACACACATCACTAGATAAGTGAAGGAGATTCATGAAGACCATTCAGCTATGAAAGGGGAAAAAAAGTTCCTGTTTACTGCTTTGCTTCCCTATCCTTTTCTGCTTTGCTGTAGGGAAATCAAATGAAAAACTAAATAATACAGTGTATATTCTCTGTTCCCCATCACAATCAACAATATGAGAAACAATACTTTAATTATGTCTTAGATTTTTAATGAAGATGCTTGTTAGGCTTCACAGTACAAATACAAAAAAGATTGAGAGGTGTTTGTTCCCCAAATATAGACAGATCAGACTGGGGCAGAGAAGGGGGAGCTTGACTGAAAGAAACAGAAATTGATAAGAAAAACCTGGATAGCAACTGAACTAATCAAGAAAAGCAGGATTATGCTGAATGAGCAGACATCTCTAAATGGATATATTAATATTGTAAATTGTAACAGTCAGTGCGACGGCCCAGCCTCTTAGTAGCTGTGTCTGTTTCTTTTCTATCAGCTGCAGAATCAAATGTAGTCATTAGGAAACAGACATGTGCACTTCCATCTCCAGAGAACATTATATGGTATTAACTGGAACCCACCAAAAATAGATCATTTCCTCATTCGCTTCCAGTTCCCTAATTCTACCTCATTTTTTGCCTGCCACTGATGCACTCTGTGCGTACCTGCTCTCTAAACTATGTGGATCTTTTTCTTGAATTGCATTTTTTTATTGAAATGTTTTCTTCAAGTTTCATTCTATGCAATTGCCTCACTCCCCTCCCAGCCTAATCAAATAGGTAGAAAATGCAAACTCAGGAGTAAAATTCAGAGAGGTACTGTTAAATTCTTCATCAGACCCTTTTTCCTGAAGCCTATAATTGTATCCTGCAGAAAGCCAAGCTGAATTTGCTCACTCCAGACAGCATTGTGTCATAAAAAATTGAATCAGACATCCATATTTGTTAACAAGAAGAGCTCTCTTTACCTGAGGTAGGAGCTATATTATGTAATATAAGTAATTGCTATGTAATTATGTATTTGTAATGTGGGATAGCACAGCTATCAATGAAACGCTTAACACTGCAGCTTTTCCAGGGTCTCTCAAGTGTTCTGGAGAAGGTGGTCAGCACGTCAGTCTCTTCCCCAATGTCCCAGCATCACTGGAGGAAGCAGTGTGTAACTGAATGAAAATGTGTACCCCCTTTTTGTAATTGCTGAGAGCACTGGGGTGTGTTGGTGACTCTGCACCTTGTTTGCTTTTACACAGACTCACAAGGAAAAGCCTGGCAGAGGTGTAACAGGGCATTGCCTAATTAATTAGACTTGCTTCTTACGTCTAGATATACCAGCGACTGCTTGTCTGGCAACATCTGTGAGCATATCTAGTTCTGTACAGTTGTAATGATGGCTGATCTTCCCTGAGAATGACAGGGAAATCCTCTGTTCGTTCTGTTCGATGTGATCGATAAAAGCAGTGGTTCTGCACTGTTATGTAGTAGTTTCCTCTCTAAGGCCCTCTGCAGTAGGTGCTACTTGTCACGTCTTGCTGTCCCACCAGCACTTCTCTGAAGGGTGTTGTACCATGCACCTTACACGTGGATGCACTTCTGCATTGAGGAATAGAGGCTTTGCTGGTCTTTGTACCTGTTCTGATCCCAAGAAGCAGAACAGCATACATGCAAAATCTGTACTAGTATGCACATGTGTTTGTGCACAAGAGAGAAAGAGATGATGAGCATAACCTCCTTACTTCAGGGATTTTCTGCATGACACTGAAGTGACTGTGAACTTTCACATTTCAGAGTTGGGATTTACATGGTGACGAGTGGCTTTACTTGTTAGCCCTCTGGGTTTTCCTTTTTTTTTGTCAGATGGCTTTTTTTTTTTTCCTTTTTCTATTTCTTCTTTTTCTTTTTCTTTTTAACCTTCCCACTGACTTCCAAATAGCAGCACTTATACCCAGAAATTCGTGAAAACTGACTTGAATCTTCCAGAACTAGCCCCAGACGCTATTGTTCTCGCTGAGCACACCACTAAGTTAAATTTTTTGCTGTCCCTTGGGACCTAGAAATAGGCTGGCTTCCTGGCGCAGAATATTTCTCCTAGCAGTGTATCTCCTTACTCGATGTTAGGTGTAACTGATTTGCTGTGAAGGAGATTTGTTGCAGGAAAAAACATCGCTTCCTGAGTTTTATGAAGTTGGGCTAATTTCACTGAAAATACCTCCCAAAGGAAATTACTCTCTTCATTCTGAATTCGTTCTGTCTGCCATGGATCGTTCACCTCCAGGAACCCGTTGTTCCCAATTTTGAAAATTTCTACGTCTTTCAAGTGACATCACTCCAGTAGAAGCAGCGACTTTCCTTATCCCACTCTGCATCTAGGACTCACCCTGCAAAGTTCCCGGCTGCTTTCTGTACTTGTGTCATTGCAGTCCTGTCACAGGGGAGATCTCAGCCACTGTCTCATCTTGCTTTGCACTAGTATGAACTTCCCAGTGTGAATTGGTTGTGTGTCTCAGGGAAATGGCGCAAGACCTTCAGAGAAAAGGGGAACATGCTTAAGTTTGCTACCAAAGTCAGCAGACTTTTTTTTCCAAATAAAGAGAAAATAAAAATAATAATAAATCTGAAGAAACCACAAGCCAGTCAACTCTCTGAATTGTGCAAGAAAGAGGACAAAAATTTCAAGGGAGAGTGGAGTAACAACCTGACTGCAGCTTACAGCTTCTTTCAGCATGGGAGGGGAGTGTTGCTTGCAGTTCAATCAGAAGCGATAATTGGAAAATATACGTTACAGTTTCAGTCTTTTTGTGACTGAAAGCTTGTGACTGAATTATGTCTCCTGATGACATAAGCCAGGCACCAAGCAGCTCCCTCAGCGTGCTCTGAGGTCATCCTTGAACTTCTTTGCTGCTTTCAACACTAGCTGATCCCTTCTGCTTCTCAAATACCTGTCATCCCTTAGCCTTTTCCCAGCATGTGCATGTTCTCCTCTCTCCTCCTCCTCTTCTCCCGTGGCAGTCCTTACCTCTTGCTTTCCATTGGTATTGCAACAGCCTTTCTCTCTCATCCACTTCACGTTATCCCTGCATCAGTGCATCTCAGATCACTATGGCAATGGATTTCAAATTACTTTCCCACCTCTGTCTGTCTCCCTAGCGTCTACCTTTCCAGTTATCATTGCCAGTCACTTAAATTCATTGTGGCAAAAAACATATTCCTTATTCACTTCATCACAAACTCTTCTTTCCATGTTCCCTAGATGCATTGCTGTGATTTTCTCCTCTCTTTAACCTTGTACCTTCAGGCCACTGCTAAATCCTGGTCCTCATTTATTTACACGTAAAATTTGTCTTTCTTCTCCCTCAAATCCACTGTGTCAGTCTAGAATTGCTCAGGGGGTAGGTTTTGTTTGAGGAACGTTTCTTGCTAGAAATGTAGAACAGAAGTGTTTGGGCTTGACTTTCATGGGACCCCAGAATGAATCTTCAATCTAGTGGTCAGAGGAAAATGTATAAAAGAAAAAAAAAATAGCACAACCTTTTTCACTTGTATGCGAAGCAAATTTTATCCAACACTATGTACACAACCCACAGTTTAATTTTAGAGTTCTGTCTTACAACATAGGATATTACAGTAGGTATGGCCCTATACCCAATGCTAGCTGTGATGTGGGTGGATATGCTGTAAAAGAGAATGGGGAAGCTGCTCTTTCCCATTCAGACTAGCTAGGTTTGAGCCGTGCCCTAAGGCCCCCACATCTTCCTCCAGCAGATGCATAGGTCAGTGCCAAATAGCTCTAGGTTTTGTCGCTTGTTGCATTGAGCCATATGTCAGCTGCTGCGCCTGCACAAAAGCTGATGCAAGCTTTTGCTCTCTCTTAGTGCCTCTGAGGTAATTCTCCCCTTATGTGAACTACGTGTGGTTGCAATTTCACTGTTGAGCTTTGCAAAACTGCACTGTAAAAAAACAGTACAGACACACACACCAAAAAAAAAATAAAAAAAATCAGGGTGATAGCTGAGTCAAAAGGGAAGTAGTGAACAGCAAGTGAAACTCCAGTGTCTCCTGTTTTGCCGCAGTACAGCTGAATGGCTTTGAGAGTTCTGTAGAAACAGAAGTGAAGGTGCAGGGGTTGTGCTAAGGGATGTGGATACGGTGTGATTGTGGATGCTGCACTGAAGCCCTCCAAGAGGCATGCCTCTCTGAGCAAACAACGTACTTGTTATGTTTGTTCACTAATTTGGAGACAGAGTTTGAGGCAGAATATGAGGCTGGGTTTGCTCACGAGAAGGTGAGGAGCGGGCATGGTGATGTGCTTGGCTCTGGGATCTGGAAAGGTCATGAGTGCCTCCAGAGCCACAAGGTGTGAAGAAGAGGGAAACAGAGCAGTGCACTGAGCAGTCACTGCTTGGGAAATGGGCTTGTTTAGGCAAAGGCAAGCATCACTCTGCTTGCTGATGCATCAGCCGTGCATTGCTGCAGACTACGGTAGACTTGAAAATGAAATCTGTTCTAAAGCTGTGTTTCTATTCTTTGTGTGCAAACTTTATTTCCTTCCAGAACAGTTTGGGTATGATTTCCTAGACTGCCAAAAAAGCTTTTTATTTCCCTCATGAAGTTTTTCTAACTCCTCAGGCCCCAATGAGAAGCCCAGCAGCAGCCAGGAGGCGCAGTGCTCCTGCGAACCTCTGGTGCCGAAGCAGTGAGCAGCGTGGCAGTGTGTCCCATGGAGCCACAGCCCAGAGAAGCCACCTCCTGTCCCTGCTTACATAGGTCTGGCAGGCTTCCACTGGAGATACATGATGTTTCAACTTCGTGAACTAAATCATATCTCTCTTGAAACTGCTGTCTTT
Source organism: Penelope pileata (assembly GCA_013396635.1). Lineage (NCBI taxonomy): Eukaryota > Metazoa > Chordata > Aves > Galliformes > Cracidae > Penelope > Penelope pileata. Next base: position 1,394,995 of record WBMW01002092.1, on the reverse strand, counting down.
AAGTATCTTTTTTTTCTTGCAATCCAAAATAAGTCCTTCACCTCCTGTTGATGTCCTCTTGAGGAGAACTACGAATCCTCATCTATTAATGCAGATTTATTATCTGCATTCATCCATAGGTTGCAAAAGCCTGATGGTAAACTGACTTTTCCTCCCTCTTGCCCATGTGACAAGATGCTCCTGGAGAGGAAAAAACTTAGATTGGCAACCGCTTACTGAATTGTTTCCTATTATTTTGCTTATCTTCCTGTTCAGAGCAAATGTTTAGTACGCTGCAGATAATGTAGTTACCGATAATGGATCCTTGCTGCTAGGGGACGTGCAGTGATTTACCTTCATCGAATTAAATCGGAACAGGTGTTGCCAGCTCACTTCCAAATCGGAAGGTGAGCAGGTGCCAGTAAGTTGCATCTGGCACTGGGAGCAAACAAATCTAGGCTGGAGAATTGTTGAATGAGGTGATTTTTAATTTGGTGCACAACCTAAGCAATTAGCAGCAGCTTTCCAAGTGTTCTTCTGCATACTCCTCTCCTACCTATTTAAGCAATGGCGACAGAGGAACAGTGCTAGAAAATGGTGTTTGGAATAGACAGCATTGCAAATATTGTCTCTGACACTTAGACATTTTCTTCATCTTTGGTAGGGAACTGTGCATGGAGTTATGTTCCAAAGGGAGACTTCTCGTCTTGGAAAGGCTGATGAGAAGATCACTAGGGCAGGGCAGGGGGGAAGTTCATGATATGCTGTAGTGACTGCACAGATCCTGTGGCTATGGGTCCGCTTCTCCATTGCCAACTGAATGAATTTGCCACAAGAATGAAATTTCACTGTGGTAGCTGAGGAATTTTCTTAGTGATGCTCTGACACTGAATATCACTTTATGGGTGGAGATCTGCTGATGTGAAATTAGACCCCTGCTTCTTCCACAGAAGAGTAGCTCAGGACAGTACTTTGGTACTGATTAGTGCCTACATCTGACCCTCCATATTTGGCTACAATCAGTGTTTCTGAAAGCCTGGATTAAGTCCTCTCCCTGCTGCAAGTAAAACCATTTTTGACTAAGTCATTTTCAACCAAACACTGCTCAGCCAGGTCAGTAAATCACACAAACAATGTTAATCACTTTTTGGTCATGTTTAATGGCCTTAAATTGCCTTAGAAATTGCTTCACCTAATTTTATTTCACTGGGACTCTAGAAGGGGTCCAGCTGCAAAAAGCCACTCTCAAAATCAAGGCTGAATTACTGCAAATATCTCAGTAAAGGTAAGAAGGCAGATCCTCCGATCATATAAATTGGTGCAGCCCTGCTGATGCCTCTGATGTTATGGTGATTGATACCAGCAGGGCCATAATACAGCTAAAGTAAATGGTCTGCAGTTTTAAATGCCTGCTGCTAATGGGTCCCATGGTAAATCAATGGCTGACTTGTTAGTTATTTTCTCTTTAAAATGGACTCAGAAGGTACGTTAATGGGGAAAAAAACAGCTTAGCAGAGCAGTGGCCAATACAGGTAGCAACTGGAGCCAATATAGTTCACATTTGCATTTGGACATAGGGCCTGATTTGTTACCTCAGCAGATGCCCATGCCAGTATGCAATAGGTCTAAGACAAAGGCTGGCCCCAAGCCCAGCTGACCAGCCACTGCTCTGTTTGACCTGAGATGAGGGCATGACTTCCTGGGATTTGGATCTTGTACATCCCTGGACTCTTGAGAATTAAAGCCTGCAGGCAACTTCATTGCTGCTTTTCAGACATCTTAAAGCAGGGCAAGAAACAGATGGCCTTGAGTGCCCTTCCAGTGGAATTAGAGCAAGGGAGAGAGCTACCAAACCGAGATGGGAATCAGTTTCCTTACCCTGTCAGAGCTTTCAGGAATTCCAGTATTTTTCCTATCTCCCACCAGGGATGAAAGGTCCCTTTAATGCTTGGATGAAAATCTCCAAAATACAATCACAATGGGGCCAAACTAAATATTTTACTTTAATAATGTTCAAAGAGTATATTTTGATTGTGACCTTCCTAAGCAGTTGCCTCTCTTCAGTCCAAAAGGAACGTGGGGTTCTTGCTTGTTTCTTTCAATTAGAAATAAAACTTTTCACTTAAAATAATGTCGAAGCAGCAGTTCTTGATCATTCAAAAGTTCTTTCAGATTTTTTTTTTAACCTGAGAGACTTTTTGAAAACAAACATTTACCATCAATCAATTTCAGCTTTGACAGATCGCCGCTTTGTTCCATTGTGAGCAGAGGCAGAAGAAAATTTTAGTCCAGAAATTCCTGACCGCTTCTAGCAATTGTTACCTCAGTTCTGAACATATGTTGCCTTACATGGGTTTCGGTCCAAGTAAATCAGACTACACCAGGCAATGGAGGTACAGGAAGTGTTTTTTTCCCAGATCATTTTTAAATGAATACTTTAATTTAATCTTTTTTTCTTTTTTCTTTTCTTTCTTTTTTCTTTTTTTTTTTTTTATCAGTGACCAACATGATTTATAGAGCCTCTAAGTTATTTATATTCTGTTTACATGATTTAGTGTCCTGAATGAATGCAGTTTGGTTGAAAATGGCTTAATGAAAAATGGTTTCTTTATAGCTTAGATGGAGCTTAATCTATGTTTTCAAAAATCTTTCTGATTAAAGCCTTATAAGGATCAGACCAAGACACTGCCTGTTGCCAAGGTATCTGCTGGAAGTGTGATTCCCAGGCACAAATTACAAGCTTTACATCACAGAAGAAAAAAGAGTTACTTTCTGAAATGCAGGGCGATGGGACAACTTCATGGATTTCCAGCTCAGGTAGCAGCACAACAAGGCTTCCAGTGGAAAGCAGGGAAATAAAAGTCACCTGATTAAAAAATAAAGCATGAGAAAGACCCCAAGGAAAACTATCTCACCAGCTACCTCACACCAACAAAGATCACTGTGTTTATTTTAGTTATTCACACTTTACACATCTGGCCTTCCAGAAGCCATGCAAAGAGGATGTGAGGGTCCTGCTGGGTTTCCCGCTTACAGCTTCTGGGCAGCCATCCTCGTATGGGCATTCAAATCTTTCAGAGAGCTTTGTATAAGATTTTAAAGAAATGAGCTGCAGTTATGATGGCTTTGTCAAAGGGGGTGGTGATTTTAAACATTTTGTTAAAAAGTGCCTAATCTTTATTTAGGTGTTTGTTTACAACACATCTCTACTAAATGCCACAAATACCGAATGGTTCCTCAAAGGCATTTAGGCTCTGTGAAGTGGAATTAGAGAATTTATACCTTTCCTGTGGCTGGAGGCTCTTCTACAAAATAGGCTTTTCAGACCCATAGCATACTCCATACTCAACGGAGATTTTGCTTTTGTCAGTGGTACAGGCCAAAGTTTGAGGAAAATGTACCAATTACAGTTCTTTAATTGTGCCCACTGACAGCGTGTTTTTTGCAAGAGCTTCAGCACAAGGCAGCAGCTGATGCTGGCACATTTTTGTGATCATCCCGCATGAGGAGTGTTCCCCGCTTACTGGCTTTATTTTTGCATGCCAACTTGATGATGCAGATGGGTGGATTTTTTCTCATTTTTCTCATACGGAAGAGCTTGCATCTGATTTCAGTACAGCCAGTGTAAACTGCAACACAACTGATCTCAAATAAACCACATATCCATGTACAGCATGCTGTGAAAGTAGCAGAAATCTGTTTTGCTCTTAAGAGATGCTGTAGAGAAGACTGTCAGAAAGCAGAGCTGCTCCCTTGGGCTGTTCAGGGAGACAGCAAAATGAATTTTCAGCCCCATTAGCATGGCAGACATGGCTTCTTCCTGTCCCTCAGCCACTGTGGTGGCCTGGCACAGCGATGTGACCCTGCCTCTCCAAAGCACAGGGCAGTGCTGCCTGCTTGCAGGCGCCACACAGCTGCACACTTCACCGCTGGCTCTGCAAGCACAGGGGTTCTTCTAGTGCCATGAATGAAGTTCTCCCTTCTTTCTTTTTTCTTTCTTTTTTCTTTTTTCTTTTTCTTCTTTGTCTGGATTTTCCTGGAGAGGAATACAAGACCCTCCAGCATCAGTTGTGAGCTCTGGCTCCACTGGGTACATCTCACTGGTCATAGCTCTAATGTATTTCAGATGCGTTAACCTGTCCACGACTTTAGAGCTGATTTAATCCACACTTACACAAAAACTAAGTCCCAGGTGTCCAGAATCCTGGGTCCAGACGAATACCTTAAGAACCCCAGTTCCTTTAGTTCAGAATTTCTGGCTAGGAAAAAAAAAAAAAAAAAGGTAGCTGGGCAAATATGGCAGCATGGCACCTTGTCTTGCCTCATCCTTCTGCCAACTGTGATACTCTCAAACGCAACCCCTCAGAGCTGCCAGAGTTACGCTCCTTATAACCAGGGTGTGACTGTGTGCCCAGAGACACTGGAACAGCAAAACGCAGGAGAACCTGCCCAAATTGTACTCAATCCTTCTGCAGAAAAAATGATGGCATCCTTTTGAGTCATCCATCAGGCTTCATCTGAACACTAACCCGCTCACCTCAAATTAATCCTTCAGCTCCAGGTAGTGAAGAGGCGCCCTCCTCTCCAGTATGAATGGAATTCTGCATCTGCAGTGGTTTGGGACATCCCTCTGCCAACCATAACTGCTCCTTTCCTGTTGGCTTCTTGCTCACCCCACTGCCAGTCAGAGCAGTCCCTCCAAAGAAGCGTAACGTGTGGCAGGTAACAGGAACAGATCAAGACTTCATGATCATGATGGTTGTTTTCAGTCTTGTACCCTGTTTTGTCAGTTGCATCTCTCCAAAGTAATTCAGAAGAGAGCCATCAGAAACAGTGTTAAGGATGTGTATTTAATGCTGTGGTGGTGAGAAAGACTATACAAGGTGCAAGTGCTAAAGAGAAGCTTGGGATTTTATTTACACTTGTTTTACACTGTTTTCTGTTGTTTTGACAGTGACTTACCCTTTAACAACTGGACTTGGGTGACACTTGCAGCATGTGAAGCGAAGCTCAAAGTCAGGCAGAGATGTTGCATTGGCAGGTTGGACCCCTGTGGCATGTTTGTGTGGCTGGGGGAGAAGGGAAAGGATGGGCAGGTACACAGGTAGGTTTTCGGTAGGTATCCAGAATAAACAACGAATAGAAGGGGTTAAATATCAAGCAAGGCATCATGTCCTAAACTGACCAGTGAAGATACAACTAACTAGTAAAAACAGTAAGGAAATAGTACATTTAGCAGGTAATGTATAGGCTACAATTTGAATAAATGCTTTTTCAGTTAAGTTACATGTTTTCTAAAATCTCAGCATATGTTAAGATGCTTTCCCCAGTGTGAAGGGCTTACCTGCCTTGGTGCTTTCCTGGGGAGAGGCTTAGATGATGGAGCAAATGGTGAGGCTGTTTTCCCTGAGGCAGCAGAACTTTCATTCACTTTTCACCTTCTTTTTCAACAGCCTGTTTATTTTCATTGAGCTCTGGCTTGAATTCCTGTATTTTGGCAATAACAGGCTTGACTGTTCCGCGGGTTGTTCTCCCCCACTACTGTCACCTCTGAAGCAAAGTCTGTTTTTTGTACTTTTTGTACTTTCTGAAGTGAGGGAGTGGAGGAGCTGCTGACAGAGGTAACCAGTGGTGGTTGCTAAATGTGTCTGCTTGGTTGAAAGTAAGGAAGCATACAGCAAATATTAAAGGGAACAAAATGGATTATTTGTTATTCCTGGGGGAAATCTGCACTTAAACTGATGCCCCAGAAATCCAGCTGGAATGTTAAATGAAAGCCAAAGCCCCCCCACAAGCATGTCAGCAGACAAAAGCTCTTCACAGTGAAGGCCTTTCAAAATTAGAACTGAAAAATAATATTCTATAAAAAGGAAAATTCCACTAAGAAAACAGAAAGCAAGGAAATTAAAAGCACAGTAGGGACTGGCCACAGTACTTAAGTTGTGAAGGGTCTGTCAAATAAATCGCAGTTAACACAAAACCTGACTTTTTCACTGTACAAATACACATGCACATGCTTTATTCGGAGTGGCCTTGAGTTTGCCTCAAGATCACCGAGTTTTTAAATTAACACAAGGGTGCTCGCACCCCATGCACCATCCTAATGACCTTCCAGAAAAGTGCTCTCTGCATACAGAAAAGGAAATTTGGTGCTTTCTATCTCCCTTTCTTTCTCCTGAAAAATAAATAAGTAAATAGAACATCAGGGAGAAGACATTAGGGACAAGATTCTGCAAGATTCTGCAAAATGGCACTACTTTTTATTTTCCTCTGCTTTTGAGGTGACCCTGTCCCTCACCTCCTCCTCATGCCGGATGATTCACATTGTTCTACACGGCAGAGAATCGTGTTTAGTAAATGTCTTTCTTGCCGTGTTGATTTAAACAGCAACGAGGCTCTGCCCCATTAAATTCAGTGAGGATTCATCAGTACAATACAAAGGACATGGCTCTTTTCCTTACAGGCCAGAGGCCCAGCACAACCTAAACAAAAAGCCATGGAATGGCAGACCTGGGAAGTTTTACCAGTTCTAAAAATAGACGTAGCATTAACAGGAGTTGTACTGACTTATTACCTTGCTGTATGCCCCAAGCCGACTCTGTGTGAGAAAGTGAACCAGCTTTGTATTCTCTCAGTCATAAGCCTCCTTGCTGAGACTGTTAATGAGTTTACCCAAGGGTACCAATTCATGTGGTGTGTTAGAGTGACCACTTATCTGGATTGTCCATGGCAGCCCCAGGTAATGCAGCTTGTTCTGATATCCTGAAGGAAGTCTTTGAAAACAGCTTTGTCCTGGACTTTTGTTGTGGGAAGAAGTCTTTCCCTACCTTTCTCTCCCAAACTGCTATGGAGAACATTTAAACATTTTCAGAGGTTTGCATAAAATGATGGAAGGAGTGTAAAACCCTTATCCCATCTCCTGTATCAGGTGCCATAGCTGGGAGGTTAAAAGAGAGAAAGGGCATTCTTCTCATACCATGAACTGATGTCTCCCATCCATCCGTTATTAACAAACAAACCAGCTTGTCAGTAATCTCATCCCATTAAAGATGTCTACGCTATATGTTTAACTTCTAATTGAGAGAAAACAAAAGGGTCCACGAGAGAGCCATGTTGTTTGCTGCCAATAACTGAGTACAAATGGGTGTCATGTCTGCAGACAGGCTGATTCTTGTCAGCAACACGAAATTGGTTACCAGGTGCACAATAAGGAGATGACAGTGGATCTGGACACATGCCTGTCAAGCAGTGACCTGATATCATTGACCCATTTTATAAGAACCATGAGCAAGGCTTCATATTTCAGGGATGTTTGATTATTGATCGAACTGGATCAGTTAATAAAGCATTCCCAATGTCTAAACTCAATTTTCAACCATCCAACGACTCATCGGGATCTAGAGTTTGTAATGTAACAGAAACCCTTGTGTGGTTATGAACTTAGTGCCCTTGGTGTAAAATAAATAGGAAGTGAGGGACAATAACTGTAAAACAGTCTTCTAGTAACACTGGTTCCTCAGATATCCAAATTAGTGCAGGCAGAAAGACTGATTACCCATTCTCTTCATTGCAGTTATTTCTAAGAATCTAAACCATGACATTAGGATTGTGCTATGTGGAAGACATACCACAGAACAATAATGACTCTTTTTATATGAAGTGTATTTCAAACTAATTTAGGCATCAGCTCAAGTCTGACCAGACATGGAAAACATACTGGACAGGAAAATGTCTTTAGTAGTATAAAATTATGGTATGTATTCAACAAATTCCCAGTAGGTCTAAAACGAAGTTTTTTATCCTTTTTTTTGTGTGTATTTGGAGTGGAGTTATTTATGCAGGTTTTTTGTTCATGTATTAAACCTGACGTGTCTTCATCTGCAGAACTCAGAAATCGATCAGAGATTTTTAATGAAGTAGGTAAGTATTTGAACAGTAGATGTCCTAGGAAAAGTTAGAGTGTTTAAAAAAAAAATGTTGGTTATTCAGTGAAATGAATCAATACTCTGCCAAATCTGCGATGAATCAACACCCCAGCATGAGGCTAGGAATATCCATATTCTCAGTGTGTTGTCTGTCGGAGTAGGCATAAAAACTGTGAAAAAGCTGACTATTAGTCATTAAAGAACCCCAGGGAACTTTAAGCATAGAGATCTTGTAACAGATGGTCTGGGCAAAATCCCATCTCATGTCCAATACTCATCTGCTGGTGTAAAGCAGCACTGCTGCCTTGGCTTTGGTGACACAACAGAGATTTGCATAAAAAGGCTCCCTGGCTTTGCTTGCCTAAATGGTCCCCTGTTCTTTTAATTGGTTATGCTATTCCTGTACTGAAAACAGAGCATCTTGCAGTGTCTGTGTCTAAAGCTGAGGGGAATTGAGGAATATATTGTCTGAAGGTCTCCTTGTTACCTGCGGTAGTCATCTCCCTAATTTTCTACATGCTGTGGGAACTTCCACAGGAAAAGATGATAACAAATGCAAAGGCATAATCAGCTGACCTTAAAGCAATCTGTTTTTCTATATACATTGGTAGGGAAATAGAAGGCTGAAGTGAATATGAAGTTCTACTCAATCACATTGTTAGCCTTTTAATACTTGCTCATCCTGGCAAATGTAATAGAGCAAGTTCAGCTCAGTGCATAGCCAGGCTTCAGATCTCACCTACTGCCACTAAGAACTGTAACTTGTAAGAAACTAGCTAACTTCTGATTTGTGTGCCACAGTATGTAAGATGTGCAATTAATTCAGGGTAATAATTATAGTATATCAGATTCTGCTGCTGATAACTGAGTTTGACTTTTCAATAGCTATTATTTATCTGACATAGTGATACCCAACTAGATCTGTGAGAAACCTGTGAAGGTAAGACAACATGCACGTAATTTGGTGCTAAACCATCACTTAGCCTAAAAGGTATAGCCTTCTGAGGCACGGTGTGGTGTCATCTGGCATTTTCTGCCATTGCAGAAGACTCCAGAGTCTTTCCAACACTTCCCAAGATAATAAGTAGTTTAGAGACACTTTCTACAGTCTGGATTAGATCTACTTCACTGCGCTGTGGGAAGTGGCCCCATCACTAGTACATACTAGTTATAGGCATTATGTAGGCTTATTCCACTGCCACTTTTTCTCTTCCCTCAGGTTTATGATGTATTTTGTTCTTTTTTCTTGTTACTTCAGTGAAATAACTCCAAGTTTCTGTCTTAATATTTCCCAAAGAGACCTGAAGTCAAAAATTTTAGTGTAATCAGTTAGTTGTTTTAACACAGGTTCATCATAATTTTTTTAAAATTTATTTACTTTTTGTATACCTAAGATAAGATTAATAGGATCTGTAGTCTGGTGGGAAGGCAAGTTAAGAGCCATGCCGTCCCTAGATCAAGCTATTTGTTATATGGAATTGGCAAAGCAATACTTTTGTCATGATAAGTGTTTCATGACATAGACCATTAGGTAGACTGGATGTACCTAATGCAGATGATAAACAATCTTTCATTTGCCCTTAGTCTTTTCTTTTTTCTTTTTTCTTCTTTTTTTTTTTTTTTGTCTTAAAAGAAAGAGGAGGAAGCTGAAGCTATTGATGATAAAAGGATCTTTTGCAGTTAAGGAAGCCACTGAGGATCAGGAGAGAGGCTTCCTGGAAACAGGTTATTTATGAAAGCCAGCTACCACAGTGTTATGCTCAGAAACTAGAAGTCCCACTTGTCTTGTAGGCCTTCATTTATGTTTGGGGTTGTTTTCCTTGAGTGAGTTGCTAGAACGTCCCTTTGCCAATTTTTGATGGGTCCTCTAATTTTTGATGCTATGCAGTTCACAATGCTGGTTAGCCTCTCGTACATGGAACTCACACCCCTCACTTTGCCCTGCCAACTACTTCCCGGTGACTGTCCGAACAAGCACCGCCCATTATCTCTTTTCTGTTTGGCCCATCAGCACAGCATACCTCATTTCTACAACCCTTTCTTTGGCCTCTCATTGATGGAGCCATCTGGAGATAGTTTTGAGGAAGTGCATTCAGGCACAGACACTTCAATCATTTATTTTGTAATTTCTTTGCTTGCAGAATTTATGGAATGAAGTAAAGCTAGCCAGGGCTTATGTTTACCCCTCTCTCACTGATTACAATTTGGATTTTAGCTAACAATTTGCGGTTAAGCTAATGATTGTAATATCATCCAAAAATTTTTCAGGATGATGGATTGACTCGCTCTAGGTAACCCATCTTGGTGGCATGTGTAGCAACAGCTGCAAAGCATGCTTCCATTGGTAGGACCCCTGTTACATGGCAGATACTTTTTTGGTGGCTAAAAGCAACACCACGTGTGGGGGCTACCTGCAAATGAGCAGAAAGATTACCATCAAGGCAGCCAGCGCTTCTTCCAGAAATTGAGGTCTTGGACTGATATCCTGTTGTGGCAATAGCAAATCAAAATGGTGCTCTGGTAGGACATGGTATAGTTTTCTCTAGGGTGATGTGTGACAGCAGAAGGGAGGGAGGAGACTACCTACTCCTGCTTTATCACTAGTTTTTACACCTACTGATTATAACATGCTATGCTTCATGAGAGTGGCATCAGTAGCACAGAAGTTGCTCGTGCCACTCTTTTCTTCATGGATAGCAGTGTTCTGTGATGGCCAATGGGCCTTCCGGAGGTGAGATGGAGTTCACCCGAGAAAACTCAGTGTTAAATAACCTTCACAGTATTATTACTGATAATTATTTTTATTACTGTAGTGCATGGAAGTTGTAGGAATAGAACAGACACCCACTGTGCTAGGGACCTTGCAAACAGAGTACAAAAAGACACTGTTTTCTCCAAAGAGTTTAAAACTGATTAGACTTCACCATTCAGGACATAGTCTCTGTACCTACAGCAAAGAAAAATTCGGTTTGCTTATTTATTTTGCCTGATTCAATTTAGAATAGACAGCTTGGTTTATTTTTCCTTTAAAAGGATGACTGCCAAACTGAGTGCTAACATACATGAACTACAGCTCCTCTATTTTCAATAGGGGAGGATGGAGGTAAATGCCTGTGATGAATTCACATGCTCATCATGGTTGAAAAACAATAAAGGTTTGTCTTAACTGACTATAAGCAGAGTGGATACTTAAAACACAGGCAAGTTACTTCTCAAGCTGTGGGTGATATATTATTTTGAATATGGTATGAAAATTTGCCAACAAGTTTACCATGTAGGAAGCCCTGTGATTAAATTTGGCATAGCTGACCTTGTTGTCCTAAGCTTAATGAGCCAGAATGGATAGAAGTGTCCTTGATCCACCTGGTGTTTTTAGCATCAGACTCTACTTCTCTGTAATTTATCCATCTTAACCCCACCAGTGGTGCAATTGCTTAATGCACTGGCCTGTCACCTTTCAAATGAGATTTTTGGTCTGCTTGGTATAAAGTGAATTTAGACTCAGTTTCTTGCAGAGACAGCAATAGATGGCTTCAGCCCAGCAAAGTGAAGTCTGGGTTTTGCTCTGAGACCTCTATGGATATAAAGGTGAAGGCTTCCCACTACAATTAATTTTCTTTCAGAAGTGGAGGGAAGCATCTGGAGGAGAGCTGCTACAGGATCTGCCTGTTATGAGAGATGTAAGTTCACTTGTAGTATGATAATTCTGTTTCACAATTGCTCTTTTAGATAATGTAACCAGTTTCTACATATTTGTGTATGACTTAACCCAAGTATTGTGCATCATGAATCTAGCACAAGCTGTCCAAAACAAGCTCAAACAAAGAAAAGAATTCTCAAACAAAAGGATTAAGAAACACATTTTTGCTGAGTTAGTTACGATTCTAGTCTAGAGCTGCTTTCTCCAATCTGTTAAATTCATCACTAATGCCACAAAATAATAATGCAATTTTTTGTAGCAAAATTTTAAGAGCTTTCTGGCATATCATATCTTTCTCCATGAAAAATAATTTGACTCCTTTCCCAGGTGCTTTCACAGAGATGCAAAGACAGTTGACTTTGCCCAGCCAAAACTGGCCAAGAATCTGTAGAGCATAACTTACTGGGTCACACTGCTACCATGAAGAAGTTAGGAATAGTATTCTACAAGTCTTGACCCAGCAGCCTTTCCATCAGCCAGTGCAAGAATTGTGAGGATATTTTTTTTTGCTGTCCTAGAACAGCAGTGAGGATATCCCTAAGTTGCACATTTTTAAATGCCTTCTGAAGTTAGGACCATCCATATTTAAAGCTGGAGCTCTGTATTTAATTATAAAAGCTCTTGTAAGTTGTTTGGTGGGGTTGCATTTAAACCATAAGCTATCCCCTGGGTACTTCATGCGTCAAAGATGAATTGAAAGGGAGAATCTGAAAAATTTTTCAGCAGGGAGAATCAAACCAGCCATAAGTCAGCTGGCTACTGGGGATAAATATTGTTTCTGAGTGTATCTGTGTGCTAGAGCACTTCACAAAGCATGTGAAACTCACACATATCCTTTTTTGTTGTTCTAGATACGTAGAATCACAGCTAATTCGGTACTAAATTTCAGGTTCTTCCTAATTCTCACACTGCATATAATTAAGGACAGAGATTTACAAAACGAAACACAATTCCAGGTTTTAGAGCAATGGTTTGGTGATGTTGTAAATTGTCTGATTGACTCAAAAGAACTCACACTGAAATATTTGCATGTCTTTATGTTCTGCTGTTGATTTTAGGATTATACGTATGCATGCATGTACGTGCATATGTATGTGTTTGTATATGTATATATGTGTATACACATACACACACACATATATAAAACCTTTCATCCCAACTTTTTGGAAACACCCCCTTAGATTTCTACAAAGGCAGTATAATTCCCCAGGCCAGTGCCTGGAGCATAAGCCTGTAAAGCAGTAGGATACTTCATGATCAAGACATTTAATAAAACATCACAGAAGCTACAGGAAACTGACCCTGACTGTTGCTTGCACGTGGTGCTGATATCTGCCCCTGGTGACATGCCCATGTGCTCAGACTTGGCTGGGCGCAATAAAAGACATCCAGTCAAATAAATAAATAGAATACCAGTCCAGAGTAGATTGTAGGCATTTGTGTAGCAATATTCTAAAGATATTTACACATCTGATTGCATTTTGAGATGTAAAAATAGCTCTGTGTCTTTGACTGCGCAGTTTTGAATCACCAATGCTTGATCAAGGACTTTGGTGACCACAGGATCAAGTTTCTACAGCAGAGGAGAATTTCAGTGATGCTTCTAAGGGTGCTAACTATTCTTTATTGAGTCAAAAGAACTGTTTCTATAGCTGGATTTCTGGTCTTACACTTTTTATGTACTAGGAACTAGTTTGTTCAGATCCTTACTCAGATATAAAGATATAGGTGTTAATGGATGAATTGTTTGTTTAATTTGGGAAACGAAAAATGTCATAAACAGTACAATATCTGAGAAGGCTTTAGCTTTCAGATACCCTCAAGGTCTGCTAGCTTAATTTTTCTATTACTTACTTTTTAATTGGGATGGCAGCTTTTTGTTCTTGCTTTTCTCATTGTGGTTACTTGGCTTGTTCATTTTGCTTTTTGGCAGTACACATCTCCCCAGGGTTCCACAGTTTTCTTGAACTTGGGATGTAGATTAAGCTTGAAGGCCCTGGTCCAGTATAACATTTGTCCATGTATGTTCCCTTAAACCAGTGAGTTTTTCATCTGAAGCTTAAGAAACTGCTCTTATACTCTGAGTTAGACTTTAAAATATTGAGGTAGGAGAATAAAGCCCTCAAAATAATGCAGTAGGATTTCTGTTCTCTTCCATAGGTGGTAAAGGGCCTGATCAAACCTTCCTAAATCAATGGAAAGACTCTCTTTGACTTCATCTGTGTTTGGACTGGAGACAAATGCAGAGGGTATTTTTGTTGCTAGACAGGGCTTCAGCAGTGGTACTGTGACTCTCAGACTGAAGGAGACGATGAAGGGAGGGGCTCTGAAAGCACATGTCAAAGGGATAATATATGAGTAGAAGTAATTTAATTTTGCTTCTTTGTTGAGTTGGTTCATTTTGTCTCAGTACTGAATGCAAGCTCAGCTCCCAGTTCTTTGCAAAATCATCCAGACATAATATAATTTGGGAAAAGAAGTGGTCCACATTTTCTTGATGTGACAACATATGGATATTAGCATTTTTTCATTTCACCAATCAATATACATAAAACATGCAGAAGGAAAGCAAGTCATGCAATAGGACTCAAATTATTTTTTAATACTGTCAAGATTTTATCAGTCAGCAAATGAGATAAAGAAAGGATAAGTCAATTTTAAATAGCATTGGACAGCAATGAAACAAACTCTGCTCCTCTCTATTTGTGTCAGCTTTTGAATTTCTTTTGTGCAGAACTTCTAATTTTTTAGAAAGCACAAAGAATGGAAAGAGAGTCTCTGCAATCCCCTTGCTAGAGCTACTCATTTAATTTCCCAGAGGTTACCAGCATACCAACATCTTTTTTATTTTAATTTGAATTATGAAGAGTAGAAGCAGAGGGATCTTGTTCAAAGATCTTTTTTTTGTCCTCCCTGAAAAGGAAATTCTTCACAATTAAGAATGTCTAATTAAAAAGTCTTTACGTTCTTTTTGGGGAGGAGGCAGAGAGTGATTATTTTTTTTTTAACGAAGTTAGTTCATACATCAGTTTCTCTGAAGTGGCCACAAAGGATAGAATATACTGTGTAATTGGATCATGACATATGAAAAAGGTGAAGGTCTATAATAAGTTATTATTTTGCAATGTTCCCAAATATTTGTCCACCTGAAATGTTACAAGCTAGGCAAAAATAAATAAATTAAGGAAATATAAGTTGACTTTTCTGTAAAGAAAACATTAGAACACTCCGCTGCCCTCCGGCAAACAGCACAAATAACAGAGGCAAAAAAAATACTAGGATATAATTAAGGAGATACAATACATGTATCTCAAACTTGTAGTTAGAGCTGACTTAAACAGAATTTAATATACCAGACACATTGCATTGCGAGTGAGTTCTCATTTCTCCAAAACACTAACAGATGTTTAATCAATAAGATGGACCATAAAGGGCAGCACAATTAGTAGGTCTGAGAAATGTTCTTGTGTGATGTTAGAAAGCTGTAATTACGGACCAGATCTCATAAGTGTTTTGCACAGATGACACATAATACCAATATTCTAGCTTACAGGGAAGACTGCATGGCACTTTTAATACAATCACAGGCACAAAGAGACAACACGGAACTTAGAAAATGCATTTAAACAATTATCAAAACTGACTCTGAATTAAAAAAAAAAAGGCAAGAAAACCAAAGAAAGAAAAACAGTTCCTTGGACCCAGTTCTCTATTTATTTATTTGCTTATTTCTGTTACTTTTGCTCAGATGGGCACAGACAACAGACCCACCTTTCTCAATATACCTCTCCTATCACCTTAAGGCAGAGGACTCAGAATGTATGGTTAGGGCATGCAGAGCTGATGTAAGCAGTGGTCCTGCCAACATGGGATGGCACGGGAGACCTCATCAGGAGTTGCCAAAATTGACAAAGGCATCCTGAGTACTGTAATTTAGCCTGAGGAGACAAGACTTCTAGGTCTCATCACTGACAGGATTTTGTATCACACCCTCCACAATGACTGGGCACCCAGCTGACCAGCAGCGCCTCTTACTTCTTATGTGATCTGTTACTTAGATCCCATGGTAGGAAGGAGAGGTTGCCAGCACTTGAAGAAGCGTGGAGAAGAGGATTGTTGAAGAAACAGTCCTTGCTGTTTTGACAGGGCAATCATACTGATCAGCACAGTGGTAACCAGGAAAATCACTGGGCTCGTGGCTGAGATGTGAGGTTTGTGAGCCCATCTTCCTCCCCAGACCTGTCTGCCTTTGCCAGAACCTCAATGAAAAAAAGTGAAAGTGGAACAATGAAACATTATCTTTAAAATAAACTGGAAGTCCTAGCTATGCATCCTCTTCTTCAATTTTTCTAGCACAGGGAAGACATTACTTAGATAAGTGTTATCCCATCTGCACCATGTGTGGAAACATAATCCCCCTAAATTACTGGGATTTCAAAAGTGTTGCCTTTGTGCATGAATTTGAACTTCCATATTTAATGGTTTAAAGAGATCAATACGGCAATGTTCAGCAATCTAGAATTGCTATACTTAACCTGTAATTACAGCTCTTTACTGAAACTTATAGCTGGACTGAAGCCCTTCAAATCTTAGATTAATCAGACTCAGCATAGTGCCCTTGCCTATAAATTCCAGAAGGGCAGATTTATTTCAATACAGTGAATCATACAGGTTTTGGCAACAATCTGAGGAGTATATTTTGTCCATGGGAAAGTGAAAAAAGAAATATGGTTAGATGGATTATGTAGAGGGAAGAAAAATCCCCTTCAAAGGCATGTTCTACAACTTAATTAATAAATAGTCAACTGATTGGCTGGTGCAATGGTAGGTTTCATTGTAGCTAATGAAGTTCCATCAATGTATGCCAGTTGAGAATGTGACCAATAATTTTTCATGTAACATTTATAAATAGTCCAGAAGAAATACATTGACATGAAATATGAACAGTAGCCCTATTAATGCATAGTTTTAATTTAGTTATTCCCAAAGAGCATACATCTCATTGCAACAGGCGTGAAATAGTGCAGGATATTTTATCCTACGGTGCACCTCCCAGGTGCATTCCATAATGAGTGTCCTGTTAAGTATAGCCACAAGCTAACCTATCCAAATGTGAGTGTGTCAACGGTGAGTGGGGCTGAGACAGTTGAAGCCAAAATCATAGCAGCATCTGAACCTCTTGGCTCTGTTATTCAGATAGTCAATGTCAAATGCTCTCTAAAATAGGTTTCTGTATAAATCTTCCATTCTAGGTGGGACTCAGAGTGCTGTGCTGAGCTGGCTTCTGTCACCTGAGCCTGAAGTGTCCTCCTCTTCAGGAAGGTGATTGAGGCACACAGATGGGGACATCTGAGATCTTAGAAGCTTACAGATGCTTGTGAGGATCTATCTGTTGCTCTGTTTGACATCTCACTGTGATAAATGTTCATTTGTGTGACTAGTGAAGTGAAATCTACTTTTCCCCGATAAAGCAATATTTAGGGTTCCTTTATGCTTAATGACATTATTAACATCACCTGGTGTATTTGGTCAATCCTTTGGGCTCGTCATTGGGCTACAAATCTAAAACATGGCTCTGCTGTCAAATCCAGAGTATGGTGCTGTTGAGCACAGGTACATGGTCTCTGCTCAATCCCACTGCTGGATTACATTTTACTCCTAGCTAACAGGGACCCTGCTTCTGCTGGGAAAGGGCCCTACATTCAAACTACCTGTCAGCATGGCACCTAACAGAGAGGGGCCTCTGTCTTCAAGTGGCTGTCTTAGTTTCCTGCTGTAAGCTAACTGATGCAGGAGCAGGTGTGGAGGAGGACTGTGAGGACAACAGAGGAATAGAGCGGTTGTCTTACGAGAAGAGACTGGGAAAAGTTCGGCTTGTTTAGCCTAGCAAAATGAAAGCTGAGAGGGGATCTGATTGCTATCTATAAATACATTGGGAGGATAAACACCAGGGAGGGAGGAGAGCAATTTAAGCCAAAGGACAATGTTGGCAGAGGAACAAATGAGTCTAAACAGGACATGAATAAATTTTGGTTGCATGTGAGAGGAAGGTTTCTGAGCATCAGAGCAGGGTGGCTCTGGAACAGGCAGAAGGGACTAGTGGGAGCTTAACTCCTCCCAGGCAGTGTATTAATGTGGTATTGGGTCTTTTGTCAGCTGGAAGCTGGACTTGGCAGTCCAAATGGTCACTTTCCATCCTCTCTTTTTCCCTTCTGAGTCAACAAGTAGGACAATGGATCTGCTCCTAGGTTTAATCATGGTGAATGAAGCTGTTCCTAGATGTAACCACTCTGTCTGCTCAGAGTCCTGTCCTGTGCGCTTCTTTGGGTAGTATGTGTTTTCCTTCACTATGAATTGCGTTATTCTTCGGATTTTAGGCATGCTTGGCTCTACTAAGATCTGTGCTACCTTTCATATATTCTGCACAAGTCAGAAATTTAACTTACCCTCTGCATGAATATATATAATTTTAAATAGAATGCTATTTTAAATGGTATTAAATTTTATTAAACTGAAGATTTTTTTTTTTGAGCAGTGAAAAAGCCAGAGGTTTGAAAAGCTTCTAAAGAATAATTTAATGTAATTCTTATACTGATTAATTTTCATAAAAGCCTTTTTGGAAGCACTTGGATTGACTGTAAAAATATTTTTTATTATTATTTTTGATCATTTGTTTCATGACTCTGTATTTTTTCTTTCCAGTCTGTATATAAAAACATAACCTAATTTAATGTAACTTGTAAGAACAGACTGAAACTTTATTTTTGTGAATGGGATCTCCTTCTAATATTTGAGATAATGTATTCTACTAGGAAAAAATAGCTGGGATTCTTTTTTCTCCCTTTTCCGTCTTTGATAGCCTTTGCCCTCAGTGACTACAAGTTTCTAGTTGCCTAGACATGTATGTATATATAGGCATATACACGTATAGTTACAATTTTTTCAATGTGTTAGTTTTTACTGAACTCTTTCAACTAGAGACCAATTTGGTCTCATCTGTGCTCTACTAATTTTTCAACTGCCAGTGATACTTACCAAAAACTCCTACTGCTTCAGATTTCAGTGCTTCCTTAAACTCATTAAGTCACAATTTTACTCAGTAGCCCTCTGTTTAGGATATTCACCTGGCAGGATGTGGGCATGGATTCCTTCCTGCCTGAGGGTATCATAACCCTTTTCCTGGTAATGTGTCCCAAAATTTAGTTTTATCATCTATTCAAAAGGCTGGGGATGAATCACTGTTCTAAGTCCTTTCCGTTGTTGTTATTCCATTTTGGATAAATAATGAAGTCCCTTATATTGTAGGAGAGCATCCTGACCACCAGCTATAGAATCATTTTTATTTGCAATCCAAACATTTAAGTACGCTGTTCAAAGTGGAACAGTTTGAGCAGATGAGCCTGAGGGAGGCCTGCTTCAGCATGCACTAATAACTTAGTAGTTGGGAGACTCACTTGAGAGGTAAGAAACCTTGGGTCAAATAGTTGCTCTGAATCTGTAAAGTACAAAATAATTTTTAAATATGACCTACTTTAATCTGTTTCCTATCTTCATCTGTTATAAGTGGGTTCTTTACTATTACTTAATTAAACCGATATTTTTTCCCAACTCAGCTGCCACACTGAACAAAGCATTTGGTGTATGTCATGCCAATGTTTGATGGGTTCACATAATTTCTTTCAGGATACTTCTGTACATTCAAGTCCAGTCAATAGCCTAAGTGCAGCAACTCTATACCATTGCACACATTGTAAGTCTTAAGATTTAGAGGTGCTACACAATGTTGTACAGTAGAAAGACATTTGAGCTAGCTTTAGTTATCTTGGGTACTGAAGCAGAATAGCCACATTAGCATGATACCTCACAAAAGTAGAAGTAAATTAGTTCTGGAAATGTTGCACCCATTACTGTCACTACCAATTACAATAATTAATGTTATTCATCTCTAGGCAGCAGATTAAAACTGAACTAACCCATTAGTAACTGAGTGTCATTGCAACTGGAGGATTGTTGGATTGCCTGTGTGAAGGTGATGATTTCATTTCAGTTCCTATTGGCAAATGGCCATGTTCTTTAAATGAATAATAAATGAATATACAACAAGCAAAATCGTGGCTCCCTGGAGCTCTCTGTTAACTGAAATGGTGCAGGATGTAAACACATCTGTGCCAATTATTCAGAACTTTATCATGATACCAGATATTTCTGGGTTTGGATGCAGACAGGTCTTGAGGATTGAATGGATCATGGGGATTGAGATACCTTATTTCTGCTTTGAGAAATCCCTGATGAATAAGAGTATTCACATACTCCTTTATAAGCTTGTTGCTAGCTGAATGAGTATCTCCTCCCTTGTTACTTGTTTGTACTATTTCCTGTTTATTTGTTAAATGATCAGTTACAGTGAAACACACAGCATTAAGAACTGGTCTGGACAGAAATCACCCCTGTCACAGCACATGCATTACTATAATAAGATTATTTTATGCATTTCTTTATAAGCACTCACCAACTAATCAATTCACCAACACTGTTCCAGGAAGAAATGAAAATAAAACGAAATTCAAGTTTTAAATAGAGATCCGTTACTTGCAATTTGTTAAGCATGGCTAGCAAAGAAAACCTCAGCTGTATTCAATACATTAGTTACTACAATTAGACAATAGTTAAGTCTTTCTAGTTGATTTACTTCATCTGTCTGTAGGATGTTTTCCAGATCTGACCTTTTCTGTCCTTGTACTCTTCGTTCCTATTTAACACATCTATAGGCAAGCTGACATGCTTTGACCCCTTGCGTATAGTTGCTCCTTGCTTGCCGTTTGGTGAATGAGAAGCAAACTAAGAACGTTGAACTCTTTAAGGAAGAAAATAAGAATGCAATTTATTAATGAGAACTCTGAACAGGCTCTCTATTAAGTGTACAGCACTACATTGATTCCTTGACTATTTACCAGTGGGTTTTTAATTTCTTGGGGACTGGATTTTTGTTGGTGGTGGATGTTTTTTCTTTTTTAAAATATGATTATTTCAATCCAATGCACAAGAGATGGGCCAAAGTTTGCTAATGTGAATCTGATAACATTTAGCTATTAGTCTGCAAAGAAATAAATAAATGTTTGTTCAGTGTGTTGCTAACAGTGTAGCCAAAATGAGAATTGAACCTGGTGGTCCTGACAGAGGAGTGCTGAAGGTGTAAGGATGAACTTTCCAAGATATGGCACACTTATTGTCCCTTTGATATGGAGGAGGAACTTTGCATCACACTTGTTGAATGCTTGGCATGCCACTCATCTGGGAGAAGGTAAGCTCATATAGATGAAAGTCTACTTTTCATTATCTTTCCAGCTGTGGTACCGAATTGCTCCATGTTTGTACTCCTTTTTGACCTCCTCCATATATGGTCATGCCCTGTTAGACTCTTAGACTATCATTGTAAACATGGCAAGACACATTCAAGTGTGGAATTTGAGGGGAAATCAATAATACACTGATTAGTGCACATGCTTCTCAAATGCTTGAGCTTTCAGGTTGAAGTCCACGTGCTCAGAGATAGGGTGAAAGTATAAATAGCTATTAGACTCCCACTGTTTCTCATAAGCCTATCCCTGCACTTTGCCTACAGTATTAATAGAGATACAGCCTTCTAATTGCGTTATATACATTATGTTACATTTGAGTCTTGGTAAAGCAAATTAATCAGCCGTGGCTAAAAATAATGACCGTGGCTCTTTAAGCTAACTGTGCATTTCAGTCATCTAAAATGCAACTCCTACGTGGTTTGCAGTATCGCCCGTGCTCATAGACAAGCAAGATGTTCATGCTGCAATATTTAGATCCTGTAATGCTTTCAATATGTGAGGTGCTAATCCACTAAGATGCTCCTGATAATCATTTTCTCTATGCTTTATTTATCCTTATTAAATTACTAAAACCTCTGGGATGGGGCCTTTTAATATTTGCTTCTGCCCTGTGCAATCCCCTTTACCTCTGGGAGTTTGCCCATGGAGTGAAGCTTTGAATCAGGGTTTTACATCCTGAGATAGATTTAGCTGTGTTAGCTGAGGCAAGTACCATTGCAGTACCATCCGTCAGTCCAGGAGGCAAAACAAAAGGTGAGGGATCTGCATGGGGAAGTTGGACAAGTAGCAGGAAATACTGCAGTGACAACACTGCACAAATCTCTAATTTGCAGCAGAGGAAGATGACTTTAAACCCTTTTTAGGACCCACTTTGTGGAGACTACCAGAATGTAGATGGATTGCCTCCCACATGCCCTGCATTCATCATCTCTGCACAGGTCCTGCACGTACTGCCTGAGATTTCCTCATGGCTCCAGCTGTACCACCAGCTGCTGTTAGCCAGTGGCTTTGGCTATGCCAGTAAAATATAGTAGATTGCTGCAGGAGAGATTAGAGGAGAAGGGTATTACTTTTTCTCCCCATGTTGCAGCAAAAGGGTGTGTTTCACAGTCTGTGCCAATTGGAGAAGAGTTCTCCTGAGACTGCCTTCTACAAAAGAGTTTATTTACTCTCTAGCAAAAGAGCTACCTAGCAGTCAGACTTCTGGCTCAGTTGCTGTGCTCTTAATACTGCCTATTTAGTTCTGCAAGTTCAGTAAGCTGCAGAGGGAACCCACTGGAGAGGCATGGGTACAGCACAACTAGCTGAAGCTCTGTCAAAGACAGAAAAAGACTTTCTGTTCTTAACGCAGAGCAAATGCTGTATGGTACCAACCACAGTAGCAATAACAGTGAAACAGCACCCAACACCCCGTCACAGGGTGATGGTGTGACCTAGTGTGTGAAAAGATTCTCAGTAATCCTTTCTGCTCTTTTCTTCCCTACAGACACCAAAGTACTGCTGAATTCACAAAGTCCTTGTTGGGATTTTCTTTTTCAGTTGTGTCTTTTGATAAGACACAGCTGGCATTTTTGTTCAACATCCATCAGTACGCCAGTTGCAATGCCTTACTGCAATCTTTTTGTCTCCATTGTTGGTCTGATTTCTGTTGTAAACATTCAGTTTGTGCAATTAGTAGTGGAGTTGTAAAGTACCTAATAATAGGGCAAAGAGGTGTCTGCTCACTGAGGAAACTAGATGCGCAATATAACACAACCAGACATCTGGAGGTCAGGTCACGTAGGATCTGACATTTTGCTATTTAAGAATTCATGAACTGAAGCAGAATATACTCATTGCAATTTTGAAGTATTTTGAGGTATTATAGCAGTAAAGTTCTCAGCGAAATCTGTGACTATATGAGAGGTTATCACTGATGATAATAACTTTAAAACCGACTTCTGTGGTATGCCATTTACCTTCAACATGAATTACGTTCTTGAGAATCACCTGAATTAGTGTTTAAAGTAATCATTGGCTAATATAAAATCTTATGCAAAACTAAGATGATCTGAGGACCTTTCTACCCAAATAAATGGAAGTTGTTCAGTCTACCTTCAAGCTAAAAATGGCAGTCTGGGCATACTGGTGGCACAATGGAAACAATGTGAGAGAGTGTGCAATTTGCCAGTGTCTAGACTTGCTTTTGAAGCCTTCAACAGCAGGAATTTAAGAGGAGTCACATGCCAATCTCGAGTTGTACACGAGTGCAACTAATAGCACATGGCAGAGATCCAAACCTTCAAACATCATAGAATCACAGAATAGTTGAGGATTGAATTGCCCAGAACCACATCCAGGTAGCATATTTGAAGACCTCCAAGAAGGAAGCTCAACATCCTCTCTGGGCAGCCTGTGCCAGTGCCTAGCGAGGTTTCTTTTTTTTTAGTCCAGGTTGTACTATTTGAGGAGCAGTGAGCATTGTGCCGGGAAGGAGCTCTGGCTGGATGGTCCTGGAGCCTCGATGAGGAATCTTTGCTAAAATGTTGTCCTGACCTTTTGAGAGGCTCTTAAACTGATGTATTCGTGTGTGGCTGTCTGTATTTAGGATCCAAAACCAGTATTTACTAAATAATTTTTTTTCATGTTTTTTGACTGAACTCAGTAGAACTTTTCATGTGTGTAAATGTTATTCAGCTGTACGTACAGTGTCAGGACCTCAGACATGATGTACAAGTTAATTATAAGCAGGTCAAAATGTGATGAAGCTCAGGTTGCAATTGTAAAGTTTGCTTTAGTTATTAAATATTCAGGCTACTGTCATATTTGGACTGATTGCTCTAAGGTTACTGAGCCAGTCTCTAGTATTTATGACATGTCTTGTTCAATTCTTGACACTGTCTTGAACTGATGGAGACAAGGTATTGGTTATTTTTCAAGCACCTATAACCATTCACGTGTGCTTAATGCAAATATGGAAGGCAAGAATTTGAGGCCATTTTCTTTAGGACTGAAAAGTGTAGAAGAAAATAGTCCTTACTTTGTGGTTGAGATTCACATACATACTGGATACAGTATTGATATTTGCTCAATATATAAGTGATATCACTTATAGAGGATCTTTTGAGTGTTTCTTTGTTTTACTTCTTTTTCTCTGTCCTACTGCTACCACACAAAATTATTTTGAATATAGATAATAAAAGGTGTGTGAGAAGTAGACTCCTTGATTGAGCTATCATTTATGTCACACATTCATTCTCTTTCAGCTTTTAATAAAAGAAACAACCTTGTGCCTTTAGCTTTGTACTAACACACAGCTGACACTGACTGTCCCTCCCATCACCACCAGGTTAAAAGATGTTCTGATATTTATGAATGCACAAAGTCACACATCTCATTTATCTCCAGACCTGAGGCCTCATTATCATGTCAGCTCACTTGCTCAACCTGAAGTCCTTATGGAGAAAAATTGAAAGAAAAGGTGTAACAGAACAAATATCCCTTAATCAATTGCCCTCTGACATCTCTCACTCAGAGGTTGTAGCTTGCAAAGTGAATTAGTGTAATAAGCTCAATATGTACAGCAGATGGCATGGACGTTATAATAAAAGTAGATGAAATAAAACCTCAAATCATTTGTAATGATTTGTAACTATTGATCCTTCTAAAGCATTTCTCTTACTTCAGGGATAAGTAAAGAAAGAAACATTAGCTAGATGCTTTTTTGTGTGTTTTATAATTTTTTTCCTTACACACTGAGCTGAAAAAAAAGCTTTCCACATAGAAAAACCAGAAGCATTCAGGAAAAAAAGCCTTTTATATGGAAGTTTAAATAAATTTGTTATCTATTCCAAGGAGTTTAAATAGGGTTTCAAAGTGCTATTTTAAACAAAACTGGTTTATGAAGTGATTTTTTGGGTAAAACTGCAGGTCTAAATCTCTCAGCTTTATGGGGTATATCCATCTGCATCAGTCGCATTGCATTATGTTGTTTCACAAAATGTCATAATATCTTATAGGAGTGACTTCTGAAAACCACTTTTACTTAAATGGTAGGGTAGGCTGCTCACAACGAAAGTGAGATTAGCTGACAATGTATGATAATATAAAGCTGAATGTAAAAGAGAAAAAGTAAAGGTGAGAAACTTCAACTTCAAGCCTTGATTTAGGCAAGCTCAATCTCGGGAC
Source organism: Penelope pileata (assembly GCA_013396635.1). NCBI lineage: Eukaryota > Metazoa > Chordata > Aves > Galliformes > Cracidae > Penelope > Penelope pileata. Next base: position 1,369,865 of record WBMW01002092.1, on the reverse strand, counting down.
CCAGTTCAGCAAATATTTTTTTTCTAATTGAGGCTGCACATCTGTCATTATAATTCCTACAATGACAAATTTTCTTTCCATGGCTTGCTCCAAACCTCATAAGACAAAGGAAATAACGCCTACAAATAGTTTAAACCTGAGTTATCTGCTGGTTATGTGCTTCTTGATTCAGGGAACTATTTGCACAGCTTAACTCTGTCTTTAGGCTAGCATTTGTTTAATACAACTGACCTCGAAACTACTTCAGCACACAATGAAAGCTAAGCACTAAATTAAGGCTGTCATGCGGACTTAGGACCTTGTTAAATTATTTAACCTGTTAGTACAGCTAAGAATTAATTCAAGTAAAGAGAATTTGCCCCTGTTAATTTAAAGACCTTAACAATGTCTCATACACAGCAAACAGATGAGTTAACCATTTTTTATTCACCCAGACAACACTGATTTACCTAGACAACACTGATTTACCTAGAGATTTCCCTTGCTGAGAGGAAATAGACTTTCAGACCCCTTTGGACAGGCCCCACTGACATAAGCATGAGCTCTAATTACTTGGGGTAAAGGCCATAAGACAACGTGATTAGACATACCACGTGAAACACCATGAGGCAAGATGAACGGTGACTCAATATTGCCAAAATTAGTATCACTGCATTTGTTAATAGTTACATTAGTTTCATTATTCATTAGGCATCTGAAGTCCCTAATTGGAGAGCAGTAACTCATCATGCTAGGTGCCGCATCAGTCTCTCAAAGGGCCATCTGTTGAAGGACAGCACTTGTCTGAAATGAGTTATGCTCCTGGGTGTGGCTGGAGTTTGTTCATAGGAGGGGAGCATAGTTTCTTTGGACATTTAAGTTCTTTAGTTATTTATTTTCCTTGGTTAGAAATGGTTCTGTGTTTTACAAAAATAAAAATAAAAATAAAAATCTGTACTTTTTTTCACTGTTTAATCAAAGTTTGATTTGAAGTTGTTACAGAATCATCCTGCTCTGTGTGAATAAAGACACAGTTCTGAGAAATAACGACAATTTTCTCAATTGAAACTCCAGTGAAAAACTTTTCCTCAAACCTCTCCCTACCAAAACAAAAGGCATGTGACAGGCTGTCATAACAATATAGGTGAGGAAAACGAGGAACCAAAGCAGGCTACAGCAAAGGAAGATGGATAAATTGCTGTGTTTACCTCGTGGTGTGCTATTTTTGCACATCTGCATTCTGTAAGCTTCATGGTAAGGTGAAGTTGTGCAGAGGGATGTGAAGGTCCCACAGACAGGTGGGAAAGGAAAGCAACAAGTCCTGCTGCCAACATTGCCCCAGTGGAAAGGGATGGTCAGGCTGGGAGGAGATGGGGGAAAGACCCTGGAGCTGAGCAGGACGATGTGAATTTCGGTTGGGAGGGTGGTGGTGTGATGTCCCTGCCTTGCACACACAAAGTGGTAATCAACACTGACTAGCTGTCCTAGCTGGGCTGCTGCAGCTCTGAGGTACATACAGAGAAGATACAGCTGCTCTTTTATCTTCAGGGTGATTTCTGAGACAGCTTCTGGGTCATTATGGAGAAGTCTGCGGACCTGTTCACAGTCCTCGGATAACCAAGCCTGTAAAGATTTCAGGGTTGTCTTTATTGATATTTAACTCTTTCAGCTATCAGAACAAAAGTTTTTTAGTTAATTAGCAGCTGCCTGCAGAGTGGAGACCCTCAAGGATGTCTGTCACTTCATGCTCTGACACAAAAACCTCCATTGCCCTTGCAATCAGTGAGCTGGGGGCCCACACCAACTCATTTTCCTGGGGAGTGCCACAAGGCAACTGGAGATCCACAGCTTTGCACAAGATGAATGAGAGCCTGCAGTGGAGTTGTGGTGCAGGGCTGCAGCCAAGAGAACATGGCCCACTGCTGTTCACAGCTGAGGGGACGTGGGCAGACTGGTCCAGCACCATTCTAAGCATGCAAGAGGCCCACACTGGGATGAGCTGTGCCCTCTGCTCCCTAGCCTGAGTGATTGTTTGGCATGAAGTTGACTTTATGTGCCCTCAAGAAGCAAGAATTGTTTTTTGTCCAACCTAAGCTTAACATTTCAAACTTAATTATTACTGAGAAACTATGTCATTTCAGAAGGTTCTTTTGGAAACTGAAGAGAGGGAGGTATCTTGCTCAAATTGCATAAACCAAATCTGTCAGACCTGTGAACATCACTTCAGAGATTGTCCATAGGTGTGAGGGCACTCTGCCTGTTTGAGAGAGACCTGCTACTGTATTTTACTACTGCATTTTAGGCTACTTCTGTCTGCTAATGCAGGTCTTCTATGCTTGAATCTGGCTATTGCAAATGGCTTTGTGTGAAACCTTTATGTTTTATGGTTTCTTGATGCATCCCCAGGCAAGCAACTGTATACTTGCTGTCTAATTTTTCACTGCAACCCTATGTTATAGCTGGCTACATGAGGTTTGCAGTATGAACAGGGTGTGCTGCTGAAAAGCTTTTGTTTTCTAATATCGTTCTCTTCATTTAGAAATCATAATGTGAATACAAGGGAGGAACAGAATCCTATTTCTATCTTTTTTTAGACAAAAATAATAAAAATACAGACTTCTGTCTCTTCAATTCAACAAAATAAAATGGATGCAGTTGAACCTTTAGGAATGAAGAATTCAGTGAAAATTCTAAACTAAACAAAGATGTTTTTCATTTTTCATGAGCATTTTAGCTTTTCCTTTTTTTAATCAAACATTTTGACTACTTTTCCTTCATATTAGGCCTTGTGTTTAAAGCTTTAATTATAGCTGCATTTAAAAATTAATACATTAGAGAGAGGCAAAGAAAACAAAAGGAAAAAAAAACAACATAACATTTAGTTACACTCCAGTGGGGCTGAAGGATGGTGTTTTTATGACAGTCCTTGAAGAATGTCTCCTGGGACATCACTCTCAGGGGAAGTGGTGGCTTCAAGGCTGGTAAGCTCTTTGCGGTACAATAAAGCAAAATAGGATTGTTTGAGTGCTGTAAGTGCTCCAGATGTGTCCTCCTGCCCTTACCCACTCCTGCACAAGGCAAACTTTTACAGTGATACAAAAGGTGGTCACTCTGAGAGACATTCTACTTTTATAGAAGGGTCAGGAGGAAAGTATCTTGAATAAATGAGAAGATTGTTTCTCTGCTTTAGGATTCTTACAGGCTAGCAGAGGCAGAAATCACCATCAATTAGGAACAACTAAAAATAAGTCATTGAAAGAGAAAGAAAATATATTGTAAAGGAAGGGAGTCATGGCTGGATCTTTCTTATTTTTTAGCTTTCAGTTTCTACAACATTATTTTTCAGACCCCCCTCTCCCACATTGTCAATGAGGCAGAAGGTGACCTGCCTACTTATTTTCTGGCTTCATACTTAGCAACAGGGTGACATGCTAAACAACTAAATGTGTACACTGTATTGTAGATGAGATCCATGACAGACAATTGTAACATCTCTGGAAAAGTATATGCTAGGTTTCAGAGTTGTATTTGCTTTGGGAAGATAATGACATTTTTTTCTCTCAAGCAAGCTTTTCTTTCCTCTCTCCACAGCAGGATCATCAGGCATCATGCTGAAGTGGCACGTATATTATTCTAATTAGCTGCCTTAAATTTATGGAAGAATGCCTCTGTAACTGCGTGGGGCTCACTAGAAATTCCCCATGAACTCTGTGCTTTTCACTCCCACCAGTATTTACAAGCTATGAGCAGCTCACACGCACGTCAACTCTATTTGCAGAGCAGCCCTACACTCATTTCTTGGAACAAGGCTATGTGGCCTTTGCCTCCTGTGACTTTTCCCATTTATGAATGTCACCAGGGAGCCTTGAGCTTAGCCTGAAGAGGGCATGGCTGCTGGTGGTGCATCTAAGAGAATGTGTCTGGGGTGCTGGAGGTGTGAGTTAGCACCACTTATGTGATGCTGCACCCCTCTGCAGGAAGTGTTTTTTCTGTCCAGCATGTGTTCATCATCTATATTTCAAGAATTGCCTATGTTTGCCTTTGAAGTACCATGGCCACAAGGCTGTGGTAAATGTACAAGTTTCCTGTAGTGAGGGAAATGTGGGCCCAGGCAGCAGGAGCTGTGGGCAGCTGATGTAGACGCAGGATGAGGTATGTTCATCATCCGTGTGCACTGACAAAAGGAATGAGTAAAAAGCAGAGCAGGATTTAACCGTTGGTTTGGTGTAATATTGCGTCTGCCCTAACTCTGAACACAACTTCATCTTCCTTTTCCTCTTAAACAAGATCCCACAGAGATTCCCCTGGAGAGCACAGTGGGCTAGGAAGAAGTAATGCTTAGACTGGAAACCAATTGCTCTCCAGTTTGTGGGCTTTCCAGCTCTTTCCAAGACCAGCATAGTAAAACAATACAGCTGCATACCTGCAGACAATATAATGGCAGAGTAAATTGCTCTCACAGAAGAAATTCTGTGCTGTTGTACCTCAGAAGCTGCTTCTGCAACTCTGTGAGAGAGGTGGATGGATTGCCTTGACATAGATAGGAAAAATATTTCTATGTGCTTGAGGTGAAATGACAGCATTTAAACTATGAAAGCAGCCAGAAGCTAAATATCTAAGTTTCATGAGACGTAACAGGCTTTCAAATCAAGTAACAAGCTTTATACTGAAGGACACAACCAGACATACTTGAGAAAGCAGCTGAATGCAGGATGCCTTTCCCTAGTCCATACTAAGCTATGTTTCACATCCATATAGCCTGAAGCTTCAGCATTTCTCGGGAGAAAAATGTATGAAGAAAGAATGGATATTTGAGATTACAGCAAGCTGATGTGAGAATGAGGTCCTGACTGTTGCAAGCAGACCATGCTCTACTTTCAATATGAAAGTCTGTGAGCTGAACGCAGGACACAGGGAAGGCACAATGCAATGCTAACTCAAGGTATGACAAATAATTTTATGCATTTTGATACACTGAACACAGTCCTATGAATAGTGAAAAATGTGCAGCCTTGCTTTCTGTTTCGATAGAGGAATTTGAGAGTAGGTTTCAAAATTCCTGAAAAAATCATCAATTTTTTTATATATTTGCAACTCCATTTTCAGTCAACAAAAATACATATCACCTACAAATTTTCAAATGGAATGTATAAAGACAACCAGACAACCAACTCAGACAAGTTTGATCGTGTCTCTCTACTGGACTTTTATAAGACCCATCTTACCAGAGAGAAATACTCCTCACTTCACAATCAAGACCTTATTCACGTCATCATTTTTTAGCAGTACGTACATTTGTGAACAACTGTTTTCAAGGATGAGGCACAGAAAGAGTAAAATTTTGTCAAAAATCTCTGGTGAACACCTTGAGAACTCGCTAAGAATTGCAACCACTTCCATTGAGCCAGACACTTATGCATTCATTTCACAAAAACAAGGTCAAATATCCCACTAGTTTTCTGTTTTTGTTGCTCTTCTTTTTTTGTTCTGATAATATCTATTAAAAAATAAAATAAGTTTTGTTAGTTATGTACATTAATTATATTATGTATTTTATATGCAGCCCAAGACAATTCCTCTTTGCTCAATGCAGCCTAGGCAAGCTATAAGTTTGGACACCTTTGCTCTAACACAGGACGTTTTTGCCGTGGCTTGGATGTGCCTACTCTAACATCTGTATCTGCGTGCTCTCTGTACGTATGTGTTCTGCTTCAGCTTCTTAACCTCCAAATTCTGAAGTACAGCAAAGCTGATGATTATGCTGAGTATTTCTTAAAGGCCAGCAGAAATGATCCCTGAGGAATGTCGACTTCACATGAAATAGGAAGTATCCATTGTGTTAAGGTAACTCATTTTAACTGCACATCGACAAGGCATCATTTGGCTTTTTTTCCCCAGTTAGAGTGTGCCATGTGCAGTGCTTCCCACCAACCAGGAATCAGGGAGTGCTACCCCGGGAGTCCTCACTGACAGCGAAGGTTGCAAACCATCCTCATTAGCACGCAGTCTACTAAAAGAAGTGCAAGTAAGGCTTTGCATTAAGAAACGAAAGAGCCTGTGCCCCAGAATACTGATTGCTCTGAGCAACAATGCTGCAGTAGAAGGCGTTAGGTGGGAGAATGCTTTTGAGAGCGGAGTGTAAAGAGAGTTTGGGTGTTTCAGGTCAAGCACGTGATTTAAAGGGATTCCTAATCTATTTGTAGCCTAAACCTAGAGTGAGCTTCTTTCTGCTTTCCACAGTGAGGGCCTTGGGAACTGCATTTTCTCGCCAGTACTAGGGCTTCAAACATTAGAGGTAACCTTGTGCTACCAAGGTCACGCTCCCAAGCTGAACTTGTCTTGCAAAATCGCATCAGAATTTTGGTTTGGCTCAGGGCAGTCTGATGTCATGAGGGCAGAACTCAGCCAAACTACTGTTTGCCAAGTAAGCAGCAGATTCAGGTCTCAACCTGATTTCCAGAAGCTCCCAACTTCAAGAACTTGGGCTCAGCTAGTTTTCTGATCTCCAGTGAGGTACCACCGCACCAGCTGGCCAAGTCACTCTCCATCAATCCACAGCTTTTTCACAAAAATCACCACCTCTAACCCAAGCGCTGTAGTCAGTAAATACAACTGCATACCAATTTCTTCCCTCCTGCAATATGTCCTTGCATCTGCTCAGGTGACGCCAGAGCTCCCTGGTGCCACAGGCTTCCAAAGGAACTGAAGCAAAGGGAGAGCAGTGAAGGGAAACACAGGCTACACGTCTTCCCACTCTGCTAAGCTCTCAGACTCTCCTAGAGCCTCCAGGAGTGTCTGCTGCTTGTTTCAAGTCATGATAGGCATTTTGGACAGCACAGTTTAGGTTTAAGTCTCAAAATATGTATTTGAATGAGGTAATATATTTGGATAAGTTGTGACAATAAATTACTTTCTTTATTGTACTTAGTGTTAAGGTTACTCAGGCAACCTAGATATCAATATGCATACAACCAACTGGGTATTGAATCAATTGCAGTTTTCCACAAAGCATTTGCATTCTGTACTTTGTTAGGAGCATGATCTGCTGGCACCATCAATCAGTATTTGCTTCACATACATAACCCTATTACTAGAAATAATGTCTTGCAATTATTGCATAAAAGCATAGGTATTTGTACTGCTTTCCCATTGTGATGGTGGATTTTAACTGGCATGTTTGGTTCTTATCTATATACTCCCATAGTGGAGGATTTTCAGGGCTGCCTTTGGATGTATTGTGTAGAGAAATCTTTTGTAGAAAATTTCTGTATTGAAAAAGGAAAGTCTGCAGGTCTTGCTCAGAATTTGTTCTCCATCATCTGCTTTGTTAGCAGCAATGCTGAAATTGAAAGGTATGGTCCTTAAAGAGGCTCTGCCCTACTCATTTACAGGGAAAAAGTTACGCTTATTGTGTGTGGTTCTTCATAGACCTCCAATAATCGCCTTTTAAAGCTTTTCTACATATCAGTTTCCCTCAGAGGCCACAAAAAAGGTCACAGCTGTTGATGTTTGAAGACATCTAGCTGCCTTTCTTGTGTAAGTGCTCTGGTCTGGAGTCCAGGTAAAGTCAACTGGATTTTTAAAATTTCATCTAGGTTCACCTTTCTCTGTTGTTGCTTTGGAGCTAAAACTTTCTGGAAAGGAGAAGTAAAACAGCTATGATAATATGTGCTAAAGACTTATATATTTTTTACATTTCCAGGGCATTTCGTTAAGGATTTAGACATACAAGTTATAATACTGGGTATACAGCAAATGTAGCAAATTAGAAAGTGGTACTTTCGTCTGTGATCAGAGATGGGCTTTGTGTTTCATTCAGCCCTGAAAAAGGTGACAGAATGAAACACCCCACTGCCCAGCTGGTAAGGGCTGCTTGCCCCAGCTGGAGGTCCTGCAGTTCTCCATTTCTGCTCCAAAGGAAACAAGCATAGTAATGACAATTTTCAGTATCACACAAGTGTTCATCTTGAGTACATTATTTGCATTTTTTCCACATATAACTCAATGAGAGGAGATAGATTACAAAACTTATCACTGAACCCTGCTTGTGCACGTTTGCAGATTTCTCTGGGAATCCATTTTGAGCAAAGTATGGTAAGGTAGAGAATCCAGTCCAGCTCATTTGCAGGATATGCTTAATTTTATACATATAAATGGTCCCACTGAGTTCAGTAAAACTACAGAAATCTTTAAATAAAGTACATAAATGAAGTCTGTTAAAAAACAGAGGCCCAGAAACCTGTGGAATTTTGACCTCTGATTATCAAAATTTCCTTTCTCTACTAAGCAAAATAAGCTAAGTAATTCTGGGACCAAGATATTTTTAGAAAGAAGTGATAACTTTTCATGGTCACAGATTGCTAAATGCGTAGATATCTTCTCCACCCTCTAAATCTCAACGCACCAATGAGAAACTAAGCTATAACTCAGTATAAACAGACTTTATTTGTTCAGCCTTTGCAACACAATGACTTTTAATGAGCACAATCTGAAGAAAACAATTAGTGCAGATTTCAGACAAGTGATTTTTGAGGTCATAGGTTTTGGCAGCATCTCTAACAGTAGCTTTCAGGAGAATGATTTTCAGAGGGCTCTAAACTTAACACTTTCCAAAAGTGGGGCTCCAGCAGCAGGGATTTTAAAGTCTCTGTCTGGGCACCCTGGTACATCACTCCAAGACAGTTTGCCCCTTGTGGCTAGGGCAGTCAACTGAAACAGATGAGAGACAACTGCAGACAGGACATTCTGCAGCAATGTTATCTGCAAAGACACTTCTAGATATTGCCTTCTTAAAATTGTACTGCACCTAGTACCAGTTTTCAAATTGATTAAGCCACTTGAATAAAGGAATTGTTTCTAAGTATACCTCAAAGGATCAAAAAGAATGTCCTTGCTTTCATGCCCCTCTTTTCTCTGTAGAGAGGAAAGCAAAGAAAAGAAACAAAGAGCAAGGAAAAGAAGTAATGATCTGGTGAAGCTGGTTAAGAGTTGGAACAGGGAGATCTTCTTGACTGATAGGAAAGATTAGCAAACAGAATTGTTCATTTAATCATATTCATTTGGTTTCTGACACGAGAAACATGAAGACCAACTGTAAGAGCTTTGCAATTCATTCTTTGTGTTGAACACGCGGGACTGGTGTTACAGGAGTACTCCCTCTGAAGGGCATTCAGGAACACAACTAGATCTGACTGTTGTGAGACCTGTATGATGGAGTACAGCTGATGGGTTTTTTTGTAGTTTTTCTTCAACTTCTTGACAGCAATAAGAGGGAAATATTGCCCATTTAGTCTTGTACACAATGTCTGGCAGTTGTGCATGCTTTTGAGAAAGAGAAACAAATCCATAAAGTCTCTGTCTTACTGTTCAGCATTGTGCATTTAGGACTTTGGGAGTACCTGCTGGAAGCCCAGACTTCCTATGTCTGTAATTGCTCAGAATTTGTAGTGATCTGCACAAAGATCCATATTAATACTTACAGAATCATAAAATGATTAAATTTGGAAAAGATCTCTAAGATCATCTAGTCCAACTGCCAGTCCATCACCACGATGCTCATTAAGCCATGTCCTTCAGTGCCACATCTACTCTTTTTGAAAACTTCTGGGGACGGTGACTTGACCTCTTCCCTGGGCAGCCTGTTCCAATGCATTACTGATCTTTTGGGGAAGAAATTTTTTCTAATATCCAACCTGAACCTTCCCTGGAACAACTTGAGGCCATTCCCTCTCATCCTATCACTAGTTACATGGGAGAAAATGCCAACTCCTGCCTTACCAGAACTTCCTTTCAGGCAGGTGTAGAGAGTAATAAGGTTTCCCTGAGCCTCCTCTTCTCCAGACTGAACAATCTCAGTTCCCTCAGCTGCTCCTCATAAGACGTCTCACACTCCTCTAGTATAATATATAAATTAAAATAATTTATACAAAGAAATATTAGTTCATGTATTGATGATTTTGATTAGTCATCACTTGCTAATATTTTTGGGATAGTACAGGCATCTAAATCACATTCTGCTGTTTCTGCCTCCTTACTGGATAATTAAAAAATACAAAATGAGGCTTAATAAAGGACATCTGAAAACACATAAAATCATATGTTTAGTCTGTCTAATCAGCACAACTAAGAGCATTTCAAACGTTTTACAAGCATTTC
>WBMW01002092.1:1188801-1359678 GCA_013396635.1 Penelope pileata | reverse complement strand
GAAAAAGAAGCTCTAAAGAATGGTGATAAGAGTGCCTCAAAATTCTGAATTCCAAATGTTGTGGGGAGCTCTGAAATGTTTGAAAAGTTCATTCTTAGTTTGGAATAAAAATCAAAATAAATGCAATTTCTAACTGAGGAGGAAACCCAAAATATTTCATCTTGGAATTATCAATTGTCAATTATGAAATGAAATAATCAGCTGTTCTTCACTTGTGTTGTTACCTTGGCCATCCTGAAAGACTTAAAAGCAGTCTGGAAAGGACCAAGTATAAACTAAGGAGGCTAGGTGACATGGAAATCTGAGATATAACTGAGGTTTTCTAGGCTTCCAGAATTCCTTCCAAAAGCCAAAAAGCACAGCTCCTGAAAGCTTTGGCTGAGTCAGTATGTTTGGACACAGCCCTGAGACAACTGGCTTTCTAACTACTCATCAGCTCAGTGAAACTGAGCTATTTCTGAAAACATTTTGCTTTCAAGGAAAAACATTTTTCCCTTTAAAGAAAACTTCTTGCATTGCAAAATACCTGATGAGGTAAACTGATGAATTATATTGGTCCTCAAATAATTGTGGAGTTATCATTTCATGTTGTCTTGCATAAATATTAACTGTGCAATGAAAAGTTCTAGTTTTTAATATGTATTTGTCGAGAAAATTGATTTATTTTTAAATGTTCTCCAGAATTTCTGCTGTGTATTCAAATTTTGTTCTAGGTGGTTTGGTTTTCTTTGCTTGTTTATATGTAGAAGCTTTGTATTTTCTTAAGTAAAAAAAGCTGCTCTCTGAAAAAGCTGCATCTTTACTTCTTCAGATAAGGTAAATGAATGTGCTGTTTAAATATTTTAAAACTGAAATCTAATGAACTTCCCACAATCTGGGTTCTTATAATTTTCCAGAGCATCCTTCTCTGTACACTTGTGTGTGGTTTCTCTCTGTTCTCATAAATCAAGTCTCATGATCAACTACAGGAACACCTGGGGAACGGAATGCAGTGTTGTAAATAACTTTATTTGTATCAGAACATCATTCATTTCAATTTAAAATGTAAAAAATAAATAAATCAAAAATAAGTACTGCCATGAGGTTCTTTTTATTGGAGTAAGCTTCAGTAAAGACCTCATATCTTTGACTACTGCCCTTTATCCTGTCATTTCTATTCCTTGGGATTGTTCTGCTTAAATGGAAAACAAGCATATTTAACTCTGCAATACAAAACACAGCTGAAATCATTGACACTTCAATCAGCATTTATTGTGTGAAATCACGGTAGGTTATACCTTGCTTAGACTGTAGTGACACTAAAGCAGGCTTGATTTCAGCTCAAGAAGGAATGACAGTGTTATGCTAATAAATAAATCTCAGTGCAAACAAAAGAAAACATAGAAACAAATTTTCTATTGGCAGAGTTTGTTTTAATTTTCAAATGTAATAAAATATAGGAGGTGAAAGGAAATAAAAAAAGAAACAAGATTAACTAATCAAGTCACCTGCTGGCTGAAGTCTTCACAGTCCTGCTGTTCAGAGGCAGTGAACATAGAGATGAGATACCTGAAAGTGTGACTACTGCAGCAGAGCTTCTGTTGAGAAAAGCTTTCTCAAAACATTTAGAAAACATATTTAATCCTAAATGTTTCTGATCCAAATGTTACACAGTTGAGCATAGATCTATGATGTGAAAGCCGTGTGCTGGCTTCCGTCCATGAACGAATTTAATGTTCAAACAAATCACATCATTGTCTAAAGTGCATGTTAAAAAGTAAGTACCAGATGATGGTAAAGCACTCTGCAAATGTATATGATCAAATAATTTCAGAGGAAGCCTGCAAAGCATTTGCACCTCAAAAAATTCTAAAATAGCAGCATAGTGCAAAAATAAACAATGCAAGTAGAAAGGAAAATATGTATGTAGTAACAGTCCAAAAATGGCAACATTCAAATAGTAGAAACAGGTGGAGACGGCTCAACAAGTAGCCTAGTGGATTACTCTCGGATTACTTTTAAATCTGTGTTCAAATCTGTGTTTTAACTGCAACTGAAATAAGTCCAATGACCTGAAATTTGTCTGCAATGGAAAGTAATCCATGTGCTAAAGACCTCAGGAATCTGAAGAGGAATCAATTTCTTCCTAGGTGACGTACGGCAAGCAGGATCTGCATCCACATCCTGGCCCAGATCCTCCATCTGTCCTTTCACGTATAATCCTACAGTAGACACATAAACCTGACCATTTAGGTTTATTTACAGCACATCTGTGAAATGTACAACTGAAAAAAAAAGCCCACACCAAAATAGACTACACAATATTACAGACTCTGTAAGGATGATAAAGTTTGGATTTAAAGAGGTAATGCAAGGCAACACATACATTCATTGTGTTGTGCCAATACGTACCCACACAGACCCATATGCACAGTGTGAGGTTGCTGTTGATTAAAAGCTTCTCTCTGCCTGTGAAATGAAAATACATCCCACCTGCTAAGCTGAGCTGCTGCATGTAGGTAGGCAGAGACTGCACGTGGGAGGACCACTCCATGTGAGGAGATGTATCTCAGCCCAAGTCTGAGGCTGTTCCTGTCTGACGCCTATTCAGCTTCCTCATTGCTCACAGGCAGACGTATCTTCATACTTACAGCTTGTTCCAGGTGGTGCTCTATCTCTTCCAGTTGAATGTATTTCCATTTCTCCAGACCCATTTCATCAGGTTGAGTCTGGCTGTGTTATCCTAACCCACCAAAGTGGCAGAGTGGCTGCAAAGTGCTGTGAATGGCACAGGACATCCAGTGGTGTTATGCTGGCATGGTAGCTATTGCTGGACATGCTCTCCACACCACCAGGCCTCTCCCCAAAGCAGGGACAGGCTAGCCACTCGTTTCTCTGCTCTCCCAGCAGTGCACACGTGCTCTGGGCACAGAGCAAGACTCTGGTACACTGAATGCTGTACAAATACTGAGCAAAAAGAACAGTTTCTAATCCAAAGAAATTATAGACATAGAGTGACAGAGTGGACATAGTAATGCCAAGTCCTTCCAGCAAGTCCTCAAGTGCCTTAAAGTCGTACTTCATGAGTTATACCTTCTCTGTTTAGCTGTCTTAGCCTAAGCTAGGGCAGAAAGGGAAGTCAAGAGAAAACAAAGCAAAGGAAAATATAATCACTAAGACTGAGAGTGGTAACCCAGAGCAAACTACACCTACTCCTGTCCCAATCTGCCACAGCAGCCTGCAGAGAGAAGAGTAAACATGACACTCACTTGAGTGTTGTCCCACCAACCATAGTTTTTCATCTCAGGGAATTTCCTGATCCTGACATGCTTTGCCTAGCAGCTCTCAGTAGATCTACTCTCCAATGACTTGTCTCCTGAGGGACCTGGACAGGCTTGAAAAGTGGTCTCACAGGAACCTAACGAGGTTCAGCAAAGACAAGTGCAAGGTATTGCACTTGGGTCGAAGTAATTCAGATATGTGTACAGTCTGGGAGAAGAACTCCTTGAGAACAGCCCTGCCAAGAAAGACTTGGGGGTCTTGACGGACAAAAAGCTGGACATGATCCAGCAGTGTGCACTTGCAGCCTGGAAGGCCAACAGTATCCTGGGCTGCATCAGAAGACGGGTGGCCAGCAGGGAGAAGAAGGTGATTGTCTCCCTCTGCTCTGCCCTTGCAAGGCCCCATTTGAAGCACTGTGTCCAGGCCTGGGGCCTTCAGCACAAAAGGATGCAGAGCTGTTAGAGCAGATCCAAAAGAGGGCCACAAAGATTATCGGAGGGCTGGAGCACCTCTCCCGTAAAGAGAGATTGAGGGAGTTGGGCTTGTTCAGCTTGGAAAATGTAAAAGGGAGACCTGATTGCAGCCTTCCAGTACTTGAGGGGAGCTTATAAACAGGACCTTTTTACATTGTCTGATAATGGTAGGACAAGGGGCAAATGATTTTAAACTAAAAGAGGGGAGATTTAAGTTAGATTTTACGAAGAAATTCTTTACTCAGAGGGTGGTGAGACACTGGAACAGGCTGCCCAGAGAAATTTTGGATGCCCCATCCCTGGAGGCATTCAAGGCCAGGATGGATGGGGCCCTAGGCAGCCTGATCTGATGGGTGGCAGCCCTGCCCATGGCAGGAGAATTTGAACTACGTGATCTTTAAGGTACCTTCCAACTTAAGCCATTCTATGATTCTGTGTCCTTGGCTCCATGTCAAGTCGTGCATCCGCAGACCTTAGGTGTTGAGTGACTCCTGTTGTGTTTCAGCACTCAGTTATGACTGTTTCCTTTGATTTGTCTTCTGAGATCTTTTTGTACCCTAACATAGGTTAGAAGATGTAAAGCATAATTAAAGACACAAAGTTTACATGTTCTGACAATGAGTGACAGAAATACCAAACTCTTATTCCCTAAGTTATAGGAGGCCAAAAGGTACAATGTGATCATGTAACCTCTACTTAATTTGGTTTAATATTTGATAGCATCTGTTCAGAGCAATGTACGTGTTTTTTATATGACTGGCTCATAAAAAAAAGATTCTGCTCTAAGGTGCTCTTTCAGCATTGAACTCACGTTCATGCCAGCTTGCCTAACCTCATGTACAATGAGAGCCTCCCACCTTTGCAAGTTATTGTCTGAAACTTGAGTAATATTTATTTCTAACTGCTCAGCTAACCGTCAATGTTTGCTAACATCTTAACACCATTTAATTGGTTAAAACATTAAATAGTTATTATTTCCTATAAAGTTGTTTTCAAACAGTACTTTGCTTCTCTGTCTGTTTTCTTAAACTTTTTAGGTTCCCAAATCATGCCAAGGGTCACTACTTTGGCTCCTTCTCATCAGTCAGCTTTATCTCCTGCATTCAGACTGAGCTCCTAAAGTCCTGGCCTCCTTTATCAGATCTCACTTCAAACCACTGTGTAGGTGTCTCATAAAACCAGGGGACTCCTTATTTTTAAAATGAAACTGGTTATCATTACAACTATTTATAGCTGCCATTCCCATCCCTCCCATTTCATGGAGGCAAACTTGCTGTTTCCTTCTCTGAACGTTTCACACCTACCTCCCCTTCTCTATCCTTCCCAGAACAATACATCCCTCAGCCCTCCCTGGTGGGCTTGGCATGTTATCAGCTCATATGCAAGCAAAATAAGTAAGTTATTTGTCAAAGAGACTCATAGTTGTATGTCAATTTTATTTGGTTGTTTGCTGTCCCATTCTTTGCAAGGAAGAGGGAGTCAGAATTACCCTAGTTAGGAATGTGAGGTTAAAAAATCCCTTGTTTTTCAGAGGGAAATAATCATTCTTGTATAAGATCACAGTTTTCCCATTGCCTGAAAACATTATCGTACCACAGCCTCCTTCTGATCATGCCCCTCATTGTGCATCTGCATATTTTAAGCCTCTCAGCATGCATCATGTATGAACTACCGGTCTAGCAGCAGAAGTTCACAGAAGGGACAGTACTATACTAGCAAAACATCTCTTTATTTCCTTTTTTAAGAAACACAGCTAGCTGCATCCTCCTATCCCAAACTCCTTTCAAAATTGCATGCATGCCACACAGAGCAAGTTAGGCCATTCCTACGGTGAAAATTTAGCCCTTGCAGAAGACAACTTGGTGGAAGAGGGAAATAGATTGTTCTTACAACCACAGGATCAAAAAATGAACTCACATTGAAGTTATCTGTTGAGGAGAAAGAATGAGTCAACATTGACAGTGCATTCATCTTAATGAGGACAAATATTTATACCAAACAAAATTAACATACCAGAAAATCCAATAGGAGCATATAATTAACAAAAGGCAAGGGAATTGGCATAATACTGATAAATTCTTCATTAATAAAATAACTGCTTCAAAATGTCAGAATGAATATATTTTATTCATAAATTGTGTAGAATTTAGCACAGTAAAGACGTAGGCTCCATAGCTATTTACATGGCAATTAAATCCACAATGCCAGTGACCCAGCCAAATTAATGTTGGCCCCAACTTAAAAGTAGACTGTATAAATAAATAATTCACACCCTCACTAGAGTCTTTGCTTAAGCAAACAGTTCAGTGTAAAAAATTCTGGGAATTATGAATAACTTTGATGTGCATTAAAAAAACACAACAAAATAAAATGCAAAATAAAACATTGAAATGTTTTATTAGAGACTTGCATTCCAAGCTAAGTTATATCAACAGTGATGGGAAGAAAGTGAACGCAGCAGGTTGTAACAGTTCAGCTGTCTTTTTAAATCAACCAAATCTGCTTTAGAGAGTTGTAGACAGCAGAAAACCTGCCCTTACAGTCCCACAGAAGAGCTCTCCAGCTCCACCAAGGTCATGTCTTTAGTTTTGACTGAGTTGCTTACCTACATAAGAGTCAATAGTGTTGGGGCTCACTGCAATTCTTGTTCCTAGAAGAAAAGGGAAAAATACCAAGCAGTATGAAAAGAATGAAGTGTAAGAGATTGTGGAACAGGCGGAGTTACAAATTACCATTCGGTTTTAGTGGTGGGTGATTATGGGACAGTGTGGCAAGTTTCCATCTTTCTAGGAGGCCAAAATTTGACTGTCAGCAATGAACAGCAACATGCAAAATAGCCATGTCAATGAAGTTTTATCATAGTTTCCTTAGAATCAAAAACCCACAAGAAGATAATCATGCTGGTAATGTTCCTAAAGTATCAGCCACTAGAATTGAGCGCAAAGTAGGGCATTTTCATCCTTTTTTGGATTGAGAAAGATGGGAATGGCATTAGCTGAAGTCTTGGCATGGTTCATATATCGAAAGGTAGAGCTGCTGTTTGTTGATGCCCTGTATCTACCTCTGCTTAATAAGAAACCTGGGCAGAATCACCAGCTGGTGAAACAGGCAACAGCATAAATCCTGGGGGAGAATGACTAATGAAGAAAAGTCTATAAATAGGAGTGCTCTGCTGAGTACAGGTACTGAACCAGATCAGGATGAGTCCCAGGTGAAACAGTCAAGGAGTCCAGAGCAGCTCTCACATTATGCCCTTCCTATTACCTCAACTCACCTTCCTCCTTCCTGGTTCCTGACGCAAATTATACCCCATAGGCATTCAGTCCCTCAGGAAATCTGCTGCAAATGAGGGGAGAAAAGGAGAAACATACATCTGAATTAAAAATTCATCTTTGCCATAATTTGAGTCCCACTTGTACAGAAGCAATCCGTTTTTGTAACTATTAAGGGTAAACATACAGTCACTGTAAAGCTTACAAGCCATTCTGGGAACACCTGAGACCTCAAAACAGATATCATATGGGAATTTAGATTGTCTACACAGAGGTGAATTTCACCACTGTATCTATTTACTTGTATGTTAAGGTAGACTGGACTAGATTACATGAAAACATCAGTAAAACCTATAATCTTTGCAAGTCAAAACAGCTGCAAAGGACCATGAAGTAGGTATAGTCTACTTCAGACATTATATTTTTTCAGCCATTTTCTGAAATGAGGTATAGAATATTGTTATTTACTCCACATGGAATAGATCACCAGTATCTTGTGGCTCATGGTTACTGGAATGAATTTTTTTGCAATTACTTATAGGTCTTAATAAGGCAAAATGTTTCTGACATAATTATTCACGTAAAACACAGCATATAATCCTAGGTCCCTCAGATCCAAAAAGATATTGATGATTAGAAGACATTCAGAGAAAAGTAACAGATGTGTTTAAGGCACTGGAGGGACTGATTTATGTAAGAAAATAACCAGAAGTAAAAATGAACATTATGTTATAGATTTGACCAATCTGGAACGAAATGTGATGCTGATGTGACAGCAATTTGTGGTTTTTTTGAAAGGTGCAAGTTCCATTTATGGAATGGAATTTGTATGTAGGTCTTCCAAGGGCTAATATAGTAGGATGATCAGTTAGCAAAGTTGCAACCCCAGAGAAGTGCCTGAATTATTTTAAACAAGATGTGACAACACACTGAGGAGATATATCCTAAGGGAAAAGTCCTTCATAATCAGGGACAGACAGTCAATATTTCTTCTTTCTAATTTCAGTTATTCAGTACCCCAGAATCATCTTTTCTGCTTTTGCAACTGTCTTCCTTGTATTTTGCTTTTTTAGGTCTCTCATATTAAAAATCCTGCTTTTTGGGGTCGTCTTCTACAACAACAAAGACTACACATGAATGACCTGTGTGCCAGTTTTCTGTCATACTGTTCCCTTAACCATGAAGAGTTAAATTGAGGTCTTGGGGTGAGTACAGGAGCCAGATCCCTCTGTCCCCTCTATGTTTTCCTCTGCAGGCTGACAAAGTTAGTTCAGCCTTTAGGCCCAGAGCAATGAAATTCCGTGTGTTCTTGGTTTGAGCACACAGAATTCTTCATGACAGGCACTTCTGGTAAAAGCTAAGTATAGAGAGACATGTCACTAAATCATAATATATTAAGTCCAGTACTGAATTTATTCCGTAGTAAGTTCTTCATGATAACAGTTCTGCTGATCTTTTTTTCAGTCTTTCATGGTTTTCAATATTTTATCCATATGATTGAAAGCTCTTTTTTATTTTGACAGAAGTTCCAGAATAAGAAAGTGATCCTGATATTGGCCCCTTCTCTCCTTTCAAGCTGCTGCTATATGCAGTTTTTCTTGGAATATTCTTTTCCAGCAATGGATTCAAGCAAACATAATTTCAGCCAAGGTCATAATTTTGGACTGAGTAAAGTAACAATTCCAACAAAAGCTCTTACAAACATAGCAGTTCCTGGTAAGAACTAGCAAATCCAGTGGCGACCTGATCTTGCAAGCTCACCCACATCCTACGGCTTCATCTGGAGTTCTTGGTACATGAGGGTATTTTTCACACCCCCAAATAAAATGAGGATCCAGTTCGTGAATGGACTTTTTGAGCACTCTTCCATGATTAAGACATCAGTATCAATTCCAAACCCATTTCTTTAGAGAGGAAATTAATAACATTTCCCTTATATCTCATCAAGAAATCCATTCCTTGTCCTAGAGGGAAGATCAGTGGTATTTATGTCTTCCATTACAGGTATTGTCTTATTTGTCCTTAAAGACTTCCAACAAAATCTTTCCCAGGAAATCTATTCTGTCACTTCAGTACTCTTAGTTTTAGCAACTTTTCTAGTTACATCTAACACGAGTCTTTCTGGTCATCACGTAAGCCTGGCACTGTTTTTCTTCCTTACTGAGAGTGCTGGAGAGCCAGCTATTCCTTTGCCTTCTGCAACAATCAGAACTTGCTCAACCTGCTACCAGAGATTTTTTTTTACATTTCTTCATGAACTCTGCTAGATTCTTTTCTGTTAATCTCCACATTTGTTGACACGTTCTGACCAAAACAGAACAGTTGTTCAAATGTTCAGCTGAAACTTTATGGAATTCTAGACTGAGGACAAGGTTTATTTTATATAGTCCCATTTATACCTTCCTATATAGCATTTGCCTTTTCCACAACATGTGCCTTTTCCACATCAGCATGACATTACTGACTTCTGTAGAGACTGTAAACCATTAAGATCATCAGATTTATTCTGTAGAAATGCTTCCTAGACAGCTATTTTCTAGCCTGAATTTATTCAAGTTGGTTATTCCTACGTACCTTTCAGTTGTCCCTGCTGAACTACAGTCTCTTTTTATTACTACAGTTCTAGCACCCATCCAGATCATTCCAACTTTATCCTGTCCTCTGGCATGCTTGCAGGTGCATTTAGCTTGGTTATCATTTCCAAATTGTAATAAACATACTCATCAAGTTCATTAATGAAAATATTAAGTATCACCAGGTCATGGAGAAACGCTTGTAAAACTCTAGATTCACCGTGCAAACTGTACAAACTGCTCGTCTTCTCTCCAAATACAGCTTTCCAAACAGCTTTATAAATTCCCTGTTATTGTTTCATCAATTCTGTACTTCCCTAGCTTGCTTATGTAGTTGTCCTGTGACACAGCATGAAAAACTTTATTAAGATTAAGATACGTGATATGTATACCTTTCCCTAACTACAAAGCTTGCCATTATCTTCTGAAAATGAATGAGTTGTTTGACATGGCTTTTCTCTAACAAATCTTCACTGACTCTTGGCTCATCTTCCTGTTTTCTTTAGTGTACTTACAGCTGTGTTGTCAGCCTTTCTTCCAGTAATTTTCCTTCCTCCCCTTTTTATAATGTTAAGTGCTTCGTTTGCCCTTCTCCTGTTATTTACATACGTTGTTTTCTGTGAATAATTCCTTCCTTTTGTAAATTCCTTTTATGTGATTTTTGTCAGATGTTGTAATCTGTTGCATCTAGACAAGAAGAGTCATTGAATGACTTGAAACCTGTTCTGTGTTGAATCCATTTTTTAATTATTTTTTGTAAGCAACCTTAATGGAGAAGGCATCACAAAGCTGATTTTCCAGGATCATTCTGATGGGCTTTTTTTAATACGTTGACTGAAACAGAAGCATTTAATAAGAACAATCTTTTAAGCCACAAGCAACATACTTCCTGGTTATGCTCAAGCTTTGCTAAGGTTCTTCAAGTACTCTGGTATAGTATGGTTATTAAGATGTCCTCTTTGGCCCAGCAGATGCTCCCTGTGTGGGCTGGGCACCTAGGTTGCTCATCAAGTGGCTCTTATCCAGATCTTCCTTCAGGGAAGGGGCAGCCATGTCTTTTCTCTTCTGGGCAACTCTGTGCTTCTAGTGTTCAAGCAGTTGTGAGTGATCCCTCCTGAAGCATGGGTTACAGTAGAAGAGTAACTAAAAATGCAAAGGAGAAGAGTTAGTTACTATCAGTTTGGGACTGAAAGACAACAAGGTACAGGAACAAAGACTTTTAATTGCTGAAGACAAACACATCTATCAGTCAGTTCAAACCTACAGCTTAGGCTGACTAAAACTTTATGATACAGTTCTGGGGATACAGTTCTGTTAAGTAGCAAACACTGCTGTGTTTTTGCTGTCTGGGAGCAGAGCAGTATAAGATTAAAAAAAATAGAGAAACACAGATGCCACAACTTTTCAACTTCCACGTGGAATTAACACATCGGTAATACTTCTTAGATACATACCACATTTTAAAAAAGAAGAATTCAAGATATGCTGCAAATATATTGAAGTAAATAATCTCATTATATCCTGATCTATTTATCTTTTTGCTCCATGGATTCAAACTCAGTGGATGTAACCCAAATATATTTTATCCACATTTCTACTATTCAGCGATGCTACCTCTAAAATACCTAGAAACAGATCAGAATATTTACTGTCATCCTGATCCAAAGCTATTACCAAAGCTTATTTTATTGGAACCTCCATCTCTTACGCCAGAATATTGTGAGAGTTGGTTAATGTGGGAAGCAACTGATATACCTTCCTATGAGCAGCAAATGGCTCTTCCTGTGCCAGAAATTAAGGTAGTGAGGGAGATCTCTTGAAGTCACATTGTATTTTGGTGAACCCATACAGATTAAGTTGACAAATGAAGCTTTTCATGTTTTCAGTCTCAAAAACCCTCAGACCCTTTCCTTCCACGTACTTCCACCTTAAACATTTCTTCATTGATTACAACAGTTTCCACCATGACCCCATGAAACGCTCTTAAACTGGTCACTTTTGACCAAAATCAGTGATATTCTCAAATCCATTTAAATCACACTCCTCTCTATAGGATCAAATACTTTATCTGTAAAGAAAAGATTTGATCTAGAGATGGTGTCTGAATGCTGGACTTTGTTTGAGGATAACGCTAAATTGGGAGGAGCTGTTGACTCCCTCAGGGATTGAGAGGCCTTGCAGAGAAATCTCAACGAATTGGACAATCACCAGCAGCATGAAGCTGAACAAGAGCAAGTGCCAGATTCTGCACCTGGGACAGGGCAACTCTGGATCTAAGTACAGACTGGGGGACGAGAGGTTGGGCAGCCCTGAGGAAAGGAATCTGGGGTTTCTGGCTGACAGTAGGTTGAATTTGAGTCAGCACTGTGCCCTGGCAGCCAAAAGGGCCAACCGTACCCTGAGGTGCACCAGGCCCAGCACTGCCAGCCAGGCGAGGGGAGGGATTGTCCCACTCTATTCTGTGCTGCTGCAGCCTCACCTCAAGCTTTGGGCACCACAGCGCAAGAAGAACATAGAACTATGAGAGAGTGTCCAAAGGAGGGCTACAAAGATGGTGAAGGTTCAGGAGGGCAAGATATACGAGGTGCAGCTGAGGTCCCTTGGTTTGCTCAGTGCAGACCAGAGGAGGCTGAGGGGAGGCCTCATGGCGGCCTACAGCTTCCTCACGAGGGGAGCGGAGGGGCAGCGCTGAGCTCTGCTCTCTGGTGGCAGCGACAGGGCCCAAGGGAACGGCATGGAGCTGTGTCAGGGGAGGGTCAGGGTGGGGGTTAGGAAAAGGTTCTTCCCCAGAGGGTGGTCGGGCCCTGGCACAGGCTGCCCAGGGCAGTGGGCACAGCCCCAAGCTGCTGGAGTTGAAAGAGCGTTTGAACAATGCTCTCAGACATAGGGTTTGAATTTTGGGTGATCCTATGTGGGGCCAGGAATTGGACTCAATGATCCTTGTGTGTCCCTTCTAAGTGAGGATTTTCTATGATTTTTTGATTAAATACAAGAAATGTAGTTTGCAAAGTGATGGAAATACAGCGAAAAACAAAGTCAATTCATGCAGACCAACAGTAACAGTTACAGCACTGTGTGGTGCTCCTGGTTAGGTCAACTCTACTTGATTTAAGTAAGAACTTGTGGGTGAAAGCTTTTTTTTTTATTCAGCACTTCAGCTGTTCATTTCACTTCAGTTTAGGCATCTTCCTAAGTGCTGCTTTTATTTGGAAAAGCAACTTTACTCAGTGTTTGTTTCTACTCCCAATATTTAAGATTCACAAAGAAAGTCAGTGATGTTCAATGATTCCACGCTCCACGTCCAATATTTCAAGCAAGGACAGTGGCCAGCAAGGCAGTCCCATGTCTGTCTGCTTGTTTCACCTCTACATTCCTCTTCTTCTCCAGTCAAATCCTCTCTTGCCAAACATTTGGTCAACCAGGCAGTGATGATCCAGTGGTGAATAAGATTAGGGAACTGAGCTGTTCTAAAACTAAGCCAAAAAAGCCTGGCCAACTTTCAGCTTTCCTGCTCACTACATGATTGTGCAAAATCTTGGGCTGGCATGAGGAGAGGCGAAGGGAACCAGTGACTCTGTGGCAGTGCTACCTTATGCTATTTTCGACTATTTCTGAAACTGCCCTGTTAATACAACATATGGTGCTAGGGAAGTTGAAAAATGTGATTTAACTATTTAAAACACTTCTCAAATTTATATCCATTATAACCTGTCATTTCACCCCCAATGTTGCTTTTACAGTTTGAAAACTTGTTCTTGGCCAATTTCCAAATATTTATAGCCCTCATATAATGCCTTTTTATAAGTGTTCTTGCAAACTCTTGCACATGTGCTGAACTCTGCTACGTGAGGTAGTTAAGCATGTGAGTGTTAGCAACAGCCAAGCCCCAATATAAGAACTACAACTTAAATCACCCTGACAGACCAAAGCACCTGCTGAAAGTTTCACAGACATACGTGGATATCTGTGCTGGACTGGAATCTTTACAAGGCAAAAAGAAAAGAAGATAATGCAAGGCAGTGTGGAAGAAGTCCAGCATAAAGCTGGGATATTGCACAGAACAACTTGGCAAATTAGTTTCTGGTGTGCTTAGTTACATGGCTGCTTCTCTTCTCTTTTAATGGTTTAAAGTGAGCTTGTCTTCTTTTGGCTTTGTGAGGCACTCAGAAACAGCAGCTTCCCTTTCTCTAAAGCCTCTGGGGATTTTGAAAGTGACTTTCAGGGTAGTCAGATCTGTGAAACTGAGAAAAAGAATAAGTAAATGAAATGTATTTTTCATTCTTGTACAATTGTGACATTTCAAAATCAAAATACTTTCAGCAGTCTTGGTACCTGAATAAAATGTGAAAATTTGCTTTCTGTTGGTCTGGGGAAGTTCTGAGAAAAGGGTAGGTGGCCACCTCAACTGCGTGAGCTGAAGAGCTGGGTGCCCAGGCTCTCCCTCTCTCAGAGGGCTCCATGGTGAAGCTGCTACTGCAATCAGCACTGAAGCCTCAAGTCCACTTGGCCAATTTTGACTCCACTGTTTGGTGGGCCTCTGATCTTTGATGGTATACAGTCCATGCAGTTCACCACTCTGTGAGCCTTGCTGTGGCTGCTAGCTGTGCTCACATTAGTTGATCCATGCTGTTGACCACTTTCCCTGATCAGCTGCTCCAGAGCAGTACCCTGATGGGAGGCACTGCAGCTCATCCCAAGCATCCTTTAAAGGATATCCTGGCTTGGCCTGTGGGTGTCTGGTTGTAATTCACTGGTTTACCACAGGACTCCCCAGCTCAGACAAATGAAACTGCAGTATACCATCTCTGGACTTCATTTTTCTGCTCTGTTACACATCCATATCTTCTCAATCTGTAATTACATGTGCCCTACTCACCTCCTTCCCTCCTGCAGCTTCCCAGTCATCCCCATGCCTCTCACCGTGTGCCTTCATGTCCTTGCCTGAAGCAGTCCTCTGTCCCTGCTTCCTCTCGGCCTTCCTCATGGCCTTGTCTGCGAGCATGGCTGTGCACTGTGCCGCAGCTGCAGGCTGGGAAGCAGAGCAGGTAGCCCCAGCCAGGCTGAGCTCTTCCTACCTGTCAGCCCGTCAGAGGAGTTGCCACTCAGCTGCTAGCGCACCATCTCCAGACCAGATGTCGTGTGGGCCTGGTTTAATTTGGTCTGAGCTGTGGTGCAAGCTTTATTTTTGTGTCTATTTTTCAAGTACTTCCCATTCTTGCTTAGTGATTTTCGTACTTCAGTTTCTATTTTAACCCTTGATCTACCAGAGACTATGCTGTACGTACACTGAAGCCTGATGCCAACACTTTTACAACACCATTTTCCCGACTGTCATAAAACATGCATGTTGCTCTTTCCTTTATGTTAATGTAATGTCAGTGTATAATGAATCTACAGCCTTTACTTTGAAAATGATGTGTCAGAGCAGAAGCAATTACTGCAAGTCTTCAAGAGCACCTCACTTACATAGAAGACAAAGTCTCCCTTGGATTCGCAGGGACCTGAAGAAATTTAGGTGAGAAAAGGGAGTGAGCTGCTTAAGGACAAAAGCCTTCAAGATGTGTGAAAAACTTAGGGCTTAGACTGGCAATGTCGAAGTGTTTTAGGTATTTAAAAACCTGTGCTTTGCATCATCTTCTAAAGTTCCAGCACGTTTATTTGATCCCACTAGGCATTCGGTTGTAGGTGCCATCCTTCATTTTTAAACACTTCAGTTGTAAATGATCCCAGGATACCTTTGGAAATGTTTTCCTTACACATTTTTTGCCCAGTGTTTGAGGCGAGACAGCTTTTCTCTGCACTTAGTGGCCTCCACAGATGTTCAAAATTTCTTTTAGCTGTAGAAGACTGACAAGTCTGATAGCAGCAGGTTCTAACCTAATTATTAAATGTTAACCTTTGAAGGTTAAATAATCTCTTCGGGTGTCATTAAAAACACCCCAGGAGTCCTGATATACCCTCCTCACATTTGCAACATGTGTATGAGGAGAAAAATAGTGCAGTTCTTCCCACTCCAGCCACCACGTGCAGACCAGCCAGTTAGACAATAAGTCTTTGTGCTATTAGCTCATTTCTTCTTTGTATCTTGAGAGCACCACACTGTGAGACAAAATCCCAGAACCATCTGTAGTTTACAGGGGTCCAATGGTATAAGAGCACAGGAGGACATATTGTGAAACATGGTAAAGCAACCTCCATTTTCCAACACTTAGTACAGAAAATCACAGCCATTTTCAGTCCCGCTGCCAACAAACCCACACCAAGTGTTGTACTGCATCCCTAAACGGTTGACCTGAGATTTATGAAGCTCTGCTCCTTCTGATGTCAAGTGGCATTGCAAATGCTTGGTCTTTATGAGCCATTTATTTATGTGCCTATGTTCAAATCTGCGTGTCTCATTCAGATATGAACATTTTAGCCTATTAACTCCCCACCCCCCCTCCATAAAGTGATATGTGTATAGACTGACATTTAATGGTACATTCACCCAGAAGAACAGATGAGATGTCTGAAGCAGTTAAAGGAAGAGATATTTTCATTTCTAATAGCAGTCAGGATATTGGGAATGGCTGACGCATTCATCAACTAAGTCAGACCACTGCATTTTCCTGATGCAGTGTAGAGTTCTATTACAGCCTCATTGATAGTGTTCAGTAATCTCTCAATGAAGTGGGCTGTATATGGTAATTGACGTGTGACCTTTCTTTAAGGAAAAAATGAAATCCATGAACAAAAACTCGCTGTCTTGGGCCATACACCAACGCTTGTGGCGTAGCTCCATTATCTCTACTTTTTTTGAGGTATGCAAAGAGGGGATGTCTATGATTGCTAGGCACAGGCAGTGCTGTCCTCTTCATGAAGGTGAGAAGTATCTGACTTTGAAAAATTAACTCCCCTATATGTAAGGGCACTCGTAACAGACTCGTATCCTGCTGCAGCATCTCGGTTTGCACCAGGTTGCTTCCCCACCATGAAATGTCATCATTGCTCTCCTTCTTCCATCACATAGGGAGGACCAAGGAGGTTGAGGAAGGCTTCGTTCCNCTGAACAAGCCCAGCTCCCTCAGTCCCTCCTCATAGGGGAGGTGCTCCAGCCCTCTGATGATCTTTGCGGCCCTCCTCTGAACCCCCTCCAACAGTTCCACGTCTTTCCTGTGTTGGGGGCCCCGGACCTGGACACAGTACTCCAGATGGGGCCTCACAAGGGCAAAGTAGAGAGGGACAACCACCTCCCTGTCCCTGCTGGCCACCCCTCTCCTGACGGAGCCCAGGATACCGTTGGCCTTTCATATAGGGCTGAGTGTATGATACCATCAGCCAGGCCCTCGTGAACATCCTGTGGCTGGCCTGTTTATTCTCATTCACCTTGCTTCTGTTCTAACTGCGTAAAGCATGCATCACCTGCTTCTGAATTGGCAGGGCGTATATTAGCCTTGACATGCTGCAAAGATTGGTTTGAGTTCCTTCACTGGGGTTTTCTCCTTGTTGCTATTTTTATCGGAAATGGCTCTTGCCTGGTTTTCACTCAAAAAGAGTGTTGTAAAACTTCAGGCATTGTAGCTGAGATGAGGACTGTAACAGAAACATGTTTGTCGACCAAATGTTCATAAGATTGGAAGTCAGCGCAAAAAGTACTGCAGAAGTGTTGTTTGGCTGTCTGACAGAGAAACTGATCATTTTTTACTGTTGCAGCAAAATTACCATAAAAGGTCACTTTAAACTTGTGTATTACATCTGACTTTCTATTTAAATAACAAGGAGATAGGGAGAGGAAAGCTAGAGGGTGGAGATGCAGCATCAGGGCTGTATTTAATAATGTGTTTTATGATGTTTCTTTTTGCTTTTGAAAGAGGAATCAAGTGAGTTTCTTTTTAGAAAGAGGCAATACCTCCTTCTGAACTACCTAGGGCCAGGATCAAATTCTTTTCATAGGCATAGACACAGAATTTCCCTCGTCTTCAACAGGAGCTGTTCATGTATCTGAAGACAGCCCCTAGGCTCTACAAGTTTGATAACTTCACAGCCAATGAGTGAATGTTTCTCACCTCTCAATTTTTATCATTCACTGACTCTACTCCAGACACAACCTTTGTTAAATCACAAGCCTTAAGAGAAAGCATCCCTCTCCCCAAGCCCCCAATCTTGTATGTGAAAGCAAGATGTATTTACAGGTTTTTTTATGTGGAAGATTTTTTAATGTTATAAGGTGCTACGAGGGCTGCTTCAAAAGTAATGCCCCACAAGGAGGAGGCATGAGAATCCACATGCAAACTCTGAAGTTCTGTTGTGGTTTGACCCAGCAGGTAGCTCAGCACCACACTGTCGTGCGCTCAAACACCCACCCTGCTCCCAGTGGGATGGGGGAGAGGGTCAGGAAATAAAAACAAAGTAGAACTCATGGGTTGAGATAAAAACTATTTACTAAGACAGAAAAGGAAGAGGAAAAAAGGATAATAGTTATGATTATGTATATATATATATAAAACTCTAAAATTCAAAAAGAAAGAATTATTGTTTTTCTTTTTAAAAAACAAAAACTGTTTATTTTGTTTTGTGGTTTTTACTTTTTTATTATTTTCTATTTTGTTATTTTAAATTGTTGATTGTCCAATCATGGAAAAAAAAGTCCTAATGAAGCATGTGGACTGGATCTTAATGCTGAAGTTCAGCACTTTCTCCTATCTGAACCGAAGTCAGCTTCTCCATGGGAACAGCTGCCTCTGCCCCTTCTTTGACAGCTCCTCAAGGCCCCAGAGAGATCAGGTCCTTCTGCTGGACTGCTCCTGTTGCCTCAGCATAGGAGCTCAGAGAACACCAGTCCCTTCCCTACCCTCTTCCAACAAGGTCTTCTTGTTGAAGAAGAGATGACAGGTCTTGGGGAGGGAGAAAGGGAGGGGGACAGGAAGAGTGGGCTCATAGAAGCCTTGGCTGTCAAAAGAGAAATTACCAGGAAATGGGTGCTTCCTCTGAGCCCTCGGGATGGCCCTGAGCTGGGGCTCTCCCAGCTAACTGTAAACTTACAGGATAGGAGGTTCAGTGCCAGAATCGAGGTGGCCGTTTGTAGGGAGGTGGATGGATCCTCATGTGCCTGAGATGTTTGGGGTGCAATCTCTTCCTGGTTGGCCTGACAGTGATGGGGTGGTGACCGGTCTGCCCCAATGGCAGTGGATCCACTTCCATGGGCTCTCCATCACTGTCAGGCGGGTCCACCTCCATGGGCTCGATGTCACTGCTCCATGCCAACAGCTGTCTCTTCTTGACAGGTGGATACTTCATCCTATGTCCTCAAAGGAGAAACTTCTTGTGTATCCCACGTGGAGATCTAGTGACACTGACTGCTTCGGCTCAGTGACTGGCATTCTGGACATACTGTTCCCATAGTTATAGGGCTTAGAACATAAGGCCATGGCGATGGGATTCTGACAGTTTCCCATTGTTACCAAAACATGACAGTTGGGAGTTGGGGCCTATGGCCCTTTCCATGACACAGTGGCACGAGTGTCCCAAGAGGGAAAGGGGGGTCTCGCCCACCCTGCAGCTGCCTAGAGCGGAGCTGTCCTGGTGCCAGACAATAGCAGAGAGGGGGCAAAGGATACTGATGCCCCACAGGCACCCAAGGGAGATGTAATCATTAAAAACTGTTGAGTTTCAAGGGTTGTATCAGCTTTCCCATTCCTCAGACTCACCACTGAGGTGAAGGTGGCATCTCTTCTGTCTTGATCCCCAAAGGAGAGAGGTAGGGAGGAGAGGGCCTGGAATCCTGTGGGCAGCTGTACTGGAACAGCAGGAGGGGTCCATTGGAGGGCGTGTGAGGTCCTTGGAGTGGTGCGGTTTTCCACCAAGAGAAGGCCGATCAGGGATTGCTGTCTACAGCCTGCAGCCCTTTAGTACCTCTAAAACTTTGTCATCGTTTCCTAGGTGGGGGATCCTTTCAGCTTCTCTTGCTACTCATGCGACAGTAAAATAGACGGTTGGAAGTACACAAAGGAAATTTTAGGCTTCACAGTTAGAACGTATTACTTTTTCTTTAAGTGAACATTTGAATTTTATCTTAAGATATGTGAATTTTTGCCAATTTCTTGTTCATATTCATAAGGTACAAAGTTTGAGCAATATGTGAAAAATATGTGTTCCTGTAGCTAGAAACTGCAGGCAGTCACAGATGAGAGTATGAATAAGAATCCAAGTAGAGTGTTCCCATATTGTATTAACCCAGGCACTAAGTTACTTCTAGCTGAAGATGCTGCAAACTGAAGTTTTCAGTTTTTCTGAAGAAACAGACACAACATAGTCAATGACAAAATAAACCTCCCACAGATTTTTCTTTCAGGCTGTCTATACCAGCTGTAAAAAACTAGACATGGAGCTGAGAATCTCATTGGCCCATCAAGGTCCTCTCTAACCATTTCTGACAGTAGTGTCAATTTTCTTTCTAGATTCAAAGTGCTGGAGAAAACATTTCTTGCATATTGGCATATAAACACCTACCATGAACACCCAGCAATGGCCCATCTGGAGAAACCAGAACGAGAGCCTGGTCATGCCTGATGTGTTCAATAAGCATATATCTAATCAGACACTGTTTTTCCAGTGAAGACTTTTGTCAACAATGATGACAGATCTCAGATAAAGTAGTGTATAGGACTGGAAAATCCCCACTCCAAATATTTTGGTGTTTGCTACAAAGCAATTGGCATTCTTTTGTTGTCTCCAGTAGCAGCTAGCATTAATGTCTTTATTGAAAATTATAACACTTACAAAAACAGATAATTGCATAAACTAATGCCTTTGAGAGACTTTTCTTTCTAACGTTTCTTTTCTAGGCAAGCAGGAAGTTGCTTAAGGCCTAAATCAGGAACACAATTTTTCTTTAGAAAGTCATCCCCTGAGTAAGATGACAATGGGTATTCTTATTATTCTGAGATATGACTAATTCCTTTCTGTATTCTTCTTTGCCTCAGTCTTGTTGAGGTCAGCAAATATACAAATTTTGCCTTTTATCAGTCTGACATTTATTACTTTTTTATTTCCTCGGGTATCTCCTTGTTCTTCTATTACAAAATGATAGAGCAAAAAAGGAGCTCATGACCTGTGTGGAATCATTCGGTATTTTGCAGGCTCCTATCTTTGTGGCTGCAAGGACTAATAAATACCTATTTCAAAATATTTATTTTTCATTGTTATAAAGGTAAAAATTACCCACATGTAATGCAGATATTACACAGAACTGTGATTTTGATGGAAAGTGGGTATCAACTGGAAACAGCTCAGTGAATTTCTTGCTCAGTTAGTTTATTTGAATACTTTCCACAAGAGCCTTATCAGTGTGATTTTTCTGAATGAGGCCTATTTTGCTTACACTTCATTTTTGGAGGTGTAGGAAAGAGTTATTCTTTTAATTGGATCATGTCCAGCCATGCATTTCACACATTGTCAGATGCCTTGCTCTGCAAGTACTTTTTCAAAAGGCACACCCTCAGCCATTTCTTTTTTTGCCCATTTTTGGGTAAAAAAAATACCCTCAGCCATTTCATTTTTGCCCATTTCTCTGAAGTGTGACACCCTTAGAAGAAATATAAGATGGCTTCAGAAATATTAGGGGGTCCCTAGTTGGAAAAGATGATAAGGTGTGTTCCACAGAGAATATACCCCTTCATACTGGCACAGATTAAGTCTTGTAAAGCTAGCTATTTCCTTCCAAGCTTGAGTTTTAAATTTCTCTCAGGTTTGTTGAGAACCGTTTACTCATTTGTCCCACACATAAACAAACAAAAAACCACACATTTGATGCCTATCAATGCCAATGACTTTTAGAAGCAAGCTTCTTGTGGGTGCAATGAAATATTCCCTAGACTTCTCAAGCTATTCTCCAGACAGAAAAATCTGACCATAAATTGTTACCAAAGGCAAATGAGGCACAAATCTAAATTCCTACAGATCTTATTTAAAAGAAAAAAAAAAAGTCTACTTGTAGGCCTATAACAAAAGGCATTTGGATGACTTACATGACAGATCAGGGGAGTTATCTCTTCACAGGAAGTACCCATTCAACCAAATATTTTTAAATGATTAAGAGAAACTCATTTTACTCTACTAACAGAAAAGTTCTGTCCTGAGGCACCAATGACATTGATTTAAGAAAAATTGGATACAAAGGAGCAAAATAACATTGAGCATTCAAATGGGAAAAAGTATCGTGAGAACAAGCTGCAGGATTCTGGGATGTTTTTGCAGACCAACACAAGTCAGGAACTTTATACTTAATCTAGAGCTACGTCTTCAAAACATATCAAAGTAAGTGATTCACATCCTCAAGTTTCAAAAGTCCAGAAGTAAAGCGTATAGCCTGGTCTCGTCGATACAAAGATGTGGGCACTTTCAAATGATAATTATTGCATGTGTCTGAACCTCCTGTCAGAGGGCAGAATGGGGCAAGCACCTTTTCTTGAAAGCAAAGAGTCTGAAAATCTAAACCGAGTGTCTAAGCGGTTGTACTTCTGGTTCAAGATGGACTAAAAGGAAGCGATGGTGCACAATCAGAGAATGTGTAAGGGCTGAGAGCTGGGACATCTCAGTTTTACTGGAGAGGATGGAAGTGAGAGGACTGGAGAAGGGGAAAATAGTAGGACTAGGGCCCTGTGTGGTGGGAAATGTGCATGACTTGGTGTTGGGCTGGGAAGATAGGAGAGCTCATGTTATCAAGTAGTTGTTCAAGATGTTCTGGTAAAAAACGTGATTTCCTTCTAAGGAAATCTAAACTGTGTGTATGGGTTTACATATTGTGTTTAGGGGAACATGGGTGGCCCAGAGTTATCAAGAACTGCATTGAATGTTGATCTCAGAGTACCTGATTTAGACAGTCCCAGCTTGCGATCCTCTGAACCGTCTCTGATTCTCTCTACAACGAAAGGAGATTAGGATGGGAAGGTACCATACAGCAAAGACTGCAGAGCTTCTGGTCTTCAACTCTGGTTGAAGACAACTCAAAGAATTATGCTGTGTATCAGTGGGGATAGGCCTGGTGTCCTGCTCTCAGGTAAGAACAATTCTACCATGTTTTCACAAATCCAGTCCCTTGAGAAGATATTGTTAATGGGTGATAGTGGATGTTATCCAATGTGTAAGGCAAAAAATCCACCACAGGCATTTTCTTCCTGCTTGAATTTTGAGAGAACTCCATGAGTTAATTACACTCTTCACCTTTTCAAAACTTGCATTATTTGGCTTCACAGACTTTTTCCTTCCTGTTTATAGTCCATACATGTGCAATGCATATTTTTGAAGGCAGAATCATCTGGGGCAGTGCTATAAACGTGGTTTTTGCTGGTGCAAAGGAAGAAGGCATCCTTGCTTCTGAGCTGTTCCTTCAGCTGATGGATTTTTGCTGCAGTATGAGATAACCGTTTTCTTGCCTTTGCCATTGAAATTGTTTGTACTAGATGCTGTTAAACTCTACCCAACTGTGAAGCATAACAACTATATAGCATCTTGACAAAACAGAAGGACCTTTACTCATTTTGAAAGCATCAGAAGCAAAGTTAAACCTTCCTGACTTGGGACTTGGTGGTCTAAGCCTGGCTTAGTGGACATGTCAAAGCTGAGGGACATGGAAGATCTCCTCATCTCTTACCTATACTGTCCATCCTGGCCATATCCTGCTGGTGTGTGTTTATCAGCTGAGTGTGCAACATGCCTCTCTTATATTCTATTCTACTGTGGAGGGGAGCTTTATTGTGTGGATGGTCAGAGAGCTGTGATGCAGATATCGCCCTAGCAGGATGCCCAAAGGAGCCAGACTATTGTAGTGCTGCCAGGCTAACTTGTCCTGTACTTCCACAGGCTGCACTTTCAAATTTCAGCTCCCATTTACTGCTTCTCTGCAGATCTATTGCAGAAAATGCATCCATGGGTGTCAAGCAAGAAATTGTCATTTGTGTTTTGACTCAACTGTGATGCCTCAGACAGTACCAGTGTCCATTGCCTTAGATATCTGTACATAAGGAAACCTTTCCCACATAGACTGAGTACTCAGTTGGACTTTTCATGTGGTACAAGAGGGTAAATATCTAGCTAAGGTTTTTGGCTGCTGAGATTGGACATCTTTTTAAGCTGTCTCTAGCTTCAGTAAAAGACATCCTCCAGCAGCTGACAGTTCTCTAGGTAGATACCTGATTGCTTTAGATGGTGAGTCAAAAGCAACTTGTTTTGATGGCAAAGTTTTATTCTTTATTTCCTAGCAGGCTAGAAATGTTGGTTAAAGGTTAAAAACAGTTCAGGTCAATGTTGAATAATTAGGAACCCAAAATCCACTGAAATATCCCTAGAATACAAAGATCTGCTTACTTTCCTCCTAGTCTTTACATTGATTATAGTGGCCTTCAATTAAAGTCCCAAGTAAATTTTATGTTAACGCTAAGTGAGTAAATACTTGCTCAGCAGAAAGTTAAGCATCTGGTAACTCAAAATGCTGAAGATCTTGTTTTTCTCTGAATGAAAAAGGAACATCAACTTGCTCAGACACCACCTCTGGATTTGAGCTCCAGCTCTAGAGAGTCTGGTTGCAGAATACTCAAACCCATCCAGGCCAAACTACTACATCTCTTATTTACCCACTAGAAGCTGGTGGGGTTTTTTTTGTGCGCTCTTTTTCTTAGGCAGGTTAGTTCTAGCTGTGCCACTGGCTGCGTACAGGTTCTCACTGCATACAAATAAGCCAAGTAGCTTTCAGCCTTGTTCTTTTTGGTGCCAGTCATAGTAGCCTTGCTGATGGACACATGAGCTGGCGTGAAGCTCCTTAGCACCCCAGCTTGGCTTTTGCAGATCATGTTAAGCTCATGGTGCAAAACCTTCAGCATTCTCAGCCAGCTCAGGATAAAGACACACAAATGTCAATATTACTGCCAGATTCAGTGTAGGTATATCCCAAAGTTTCCAAACCTATGCCAACCTGTATTCTTTGTGCTTGTTCCTTGGCAGTATTTCACTGTAAAAGTGTAATGATTCCTCCCCCCACCCTTCCCTTTTTATACAATCTTTTCTTCAGACGTGCTAATCTCCAAAGGCTCTGAATCTAAAGAGCAGCCTCATTGATTTACCACCTAGATCAAGATAGAGGGAAATAAAAGGCCAGAAACAAATGTAGATGATATTGAACAGCTATGCAAAGGATGCATAAATAGTTAACATTAAAACGCGAAGAGCAAGTTAATGGTACAATGTCAGAGGCACTGGTGGTAGAGCTAGAAAGGTTAAAAATAAATAAACACTCACTGAGCATAGCCTGTTTGTTTTGGTCTTGCATGAGCCATGAAGTTTGCCTTTTTCAGAGATCTGAAAACCTCAGGCATGCTCACGACCATCGCAATGCACAACAGTACCGTCTGGGCTGCAGAAGGGACTGGGTATCCCCAAAAGCTTTTCCTACTCCTCTGATTATTTAGTACCTGCCAGCCACTTGCTTAAGCATTGGTGACTTTAGGATGGATAACCAGAGATGGGCTGTTTATCTGGGGAGACAGGGAGAGAGCAGGAGGGATTTGCCTGCATACAATGCTCCTAACTTGTTTTTCCACCGTCTCAGCATTTGGGTGATACGGTATTTATAGGCACTGCTTCAACCAAAGGGAATGATAAAAGGAAAATAAAAACATAATTCATGAATCAGAGCTAACCTACAACCAGCCTGCACAAACATACGTCAAGAGCTGTGGCTGAGGGAGAGCAGACCAACTCCTCAAGCAAAATGGCTCCTGAACCTTACACTCCTGGTAGAAAGCAAAGGACAGATCAGAGATCCCCTAAATAGAAATGATACATGGCTTATTATGCTTCAAAACAAGGTTTTTTCAGGTCCATAGTCACCTAGCCCTCATTCTTTTCCAGCAGAAATATATGCACATACATAGATCACTCCGAAAGTAATGCCTCCTGTTTATTTCAATGGTAACTACAACAGATACAAAGAGCACAGCAACACTTTTTAATAGAGCAAATTCTCAACCACAAAGCACTGTTTTTCAACGTGATCACTGCCATTAGCTATGTATTTTTGCCAGATATGAACAAGACCCTGTATACCACGCTCATCAATATCTGCATGGTCATCTGAAACATGCCTTGTCTTTCACGTTGCTGTTGCCACTGCTGAAACGCACCACCACCACCTCACTGTGCTCACAGCCACTGTTTGGTCTCCACAAACATTCAGCAAGTGTTGATGAATGTCAGTGGGTGCCATGTTTTCTGCATGGAGGAATTCAGTTCCACCCCTTTGCTCCATCCGCACTCCCATGTCAGACACCATTGTGTCAGAGTGCCCCTCTGCTGCTATCTGTCACACGGCAACAAAGTGGAATGGAACAGAATATTGGTGGGAAGGTTCCACCTCTGCTGCCATCCCACCAACATCTGCCTCTGATGTTGTTGTCCAACATAATAAAATAGGAGGCATTACTTTTGAAGCATCCCTCATATATATCTATACATGTGTGTATATATATAAAATTTAAATATATATATATACACGCACACATACATGTATATTTTCTTGGCTTTGGAAGAGACGATTGCATCAGATTTCATCGCAGTCCTTCTGTGGCTTTTTTTGAAGCTGAGCAGATAAACACTGTTATCATGGTCTTCAGGGGCTCTGTCTAAACTCTTTAGACACATTTGTTCAAAATGAAAATGTGAGCTGGCAGCAAGCCAGGCATCCCCCATCTTGTTTTGCTCACTCTCTGCCCCCCGAGAGATACCATGGATGTGTACATGCTGCACATGGGCTTGTCCTCCCTGAATTTTGATTGCCTCAGGAGCTGGGCTACTGTTAGACGCAGAGACTGGGACTTCAGCTAGTCTCACAGTGATTTTACTTTTTATGGCTGCTCTATTTATTTGAAATTTTCCTTCCCTTTCCTAGTTGTGTGGCAACATAAGCCCATATGTACCACGGGATATGTGTATATTGCCTTTAGAGGGAATTTGCACAGCTTCTTTTTCCTGTCATTTGCTTTACCTGTATGCTAGGTATAAATTCCTGCTGCATTTCTGCTCAATTACTGTAGAAGGGTCAGTGAGCAGGCAGAGGGAGGGAAAGTAGGCCATCAATAAAAATAATAAAAATACTGGAGAACTTTTGATGCCCTCTGCAAATCAGTGACATTGTTCTTTGAGATGTCAAATGAGAACATGTTACTGTTTACAAGATAAGCTTAGAGAACAGATGAAATTCAAACAGGAATTTCTTAACCTCCTCCTTGTCAACTAAAAGCATCACCACGGATATTGTTACCAGCATAGTTAGTAAGCTTGCTGCATGCAAATGGCACATGATTTATTTCACAAACTTCAAGATAAACCCAGCAGTCATTTGAACTGCCATTAGCCTGCAGCACACTGTAGAACTGGCAAGGGGAGTACTCAGGAAGCAAAAACTGAGGGAAATATGTGTGAAATGTAATCCTGTTACCATTTGCTTGATAGTGAATGCATGCATCGTCAGTACAGGAAATGAATAAGCTACAGATCTGGAATATCCTTTGGACCTAGGAGATGAGCTGTAGATGATTTTTCACTGAGCTGACCTCATAATCTAGACAAGCTTTCAAAATGCGTAGGCGCTGCTCTCCTTACCCTGGCAATACCGCCCATCTTTTTTTCCTCGCTTCATGTTTATTATTGTGCTTAATTGGCCAAAA
Source organism: Penelope pileata (assembly GCA_013396635.1). Classification (NCBI taxonomy): domain Eukaryota; kingdom Metazoa; phylum Chordata; class Aves; order Galliformes; family Cracidae; genus Penelope; species Penelope pileata. Next base: position 1,332,403 of record WBMW01002092.1, on the reverse strand, counting down.
TGACTGACATGTTTCTGCTTCAATACAAATTCTCCTGGGTCGAGGGTTGGGGCTTAGCGAAGGGATTAGAAATAGGCCCTACTCGATGTTAATGAATTCCTGTCTAGTACAAAGCAAGCAAGGAAGAGAACAATAACATTACATTTCTTCAATGGATTTGTTCGTGTTTCCTCTCTCCAGTCCCCTAAATTAAACATGTTCTTTATAGTTCCATTTTCCATGTGGCATTAAATCATGAGCATTTAACATTTGGGATGATGCAGTTTCTAATCAGTTGATTCTAATTTCTATTTCTTCTGCTCATACCTGGGAAACCATTTTTACTTTAAATTGTTACTTTTTGAAGATGCAACTGACACAAGCAAGTGGAACACAAAGCACAAGGCAGATGGGGTTGTCACCTGCAAAGAGATTGAGAACAAGTTTTATTTCCCTCAAGAAAGTCTCTGTCTGTGTGCCACTATCATGAAAATGTCCATTTTCTGGCTCAAGCTTAAGCCAAGGCAGTCTGCTGCCAAGTGATTACCTGCCTGTTTTGGCATTCACTGTTTGCTTTTTGTCTCAGAGCCACACATTCCTGGAGATGGGACAGAAGGTTTGCAGGCTGGGATTATTTAGGTGTGGCTGAAAAAATCAACACAGTGGTGGTTCTTCATGTTTCCATTATTTCTTCCTAGCAATTGGAGGTGCACCATGATCTGAATTCTTAATGAAAAATAATCCCAGTGGCACTATGTGATACAATTGTAGCATTAAATGTAAAGATGGTAAAAGTCACCCTTGAGATGAGGGCAGATGAACTATCTAACTCCACGGGGCCTGAAATGTAGAACTGAATGAAACCAAAGATATTGTATCAGGTACAATTATCAATAAAACCATTTTCCTTACACCGATTAAGTTTCACGTGCCTGTTACAGGTGTATATAGGTGTAAGCATACGGAAATGAAGGTCTGCTGTATTAAAGGTGCCACAAATCTTCTGAAATCTCTTCACAATGTCTTCAAGCTGTGTGTTTTTCTTCAGCCTTGTGAACTCCGTTCTTGAATCTTAACTTCGAGATAAATTCTTGGCCATGTTGAGTTTGCACACACCATGTGCCAAGCAGCAAGGTGTTCAGAAAAGCTTGCACATGCAGCACTAGCGCAGAGATTTCAGATCACACAGAAAGGAGTTTGAAGACTTTAGCCCTTTTTCTCTAAAGTCCAGAGAGATAAAGTCACTCACGTGGAAGGGCTCTGCCCACTGCCCCTTCCCCTTGGCCCCTCTGCCTCTGGCTGTCAGAGCTCTCAGTCAATAATCAGAGCCTCCAGCTACCTCACTCTGCAGTCCAGATACCCAGCTATGGATAAGAGCTTTGACCTTTGGATTCAGAGCCTGAGGTGGTTATGCAATGATAGAAGCTCTTTAGGGAAGGTAAACTACAGGTAGGTTAATCTCTTTCCCTGTTCCATGGGTGAGCTGCAGCCTGAGAGCTCTGTGATATCAACATCACCCCTGGGTGTTACCTAAAGGAGGAATATTTGGCAAAGAAATCCAGAGCATCTCCTCCTCTTCCTGTAGTTTTGCTCTCTGCTGATTTTTTTCTGTGTTATCATGAAAATCAGTCACGCAAGCTACCTTATGGAGACAGAACATTAGGGCAGCCGGACATTTAATCTGAATCAGGATGGCATATATTTGCTCTCTCTTCTTGTTTAAACTGCACTGCATTGCTTGTGATGAACAGCTCTAATGGCCCATTTTCAAATCTGCAGATCAACTATACTGCTGGGTTTTGGTGTTCTAGAAAGGTAGGGTAAGGATTATTGAGGCTTTTGAGAGTTAAAGAGGAGATTAAGTATAACCCACATTGAAGGTATGATAGGGAAAGAAACAAAACAACAACAAAAAAGATTTAAGGGAAATTTATTGGGAAAAAAATGTTTAGGTTTAGCTTTTTTCATTTTATGATGGGGGAGTGCTTTAGAAGAATGCACCTTAAGATTACAACTTTTACTTTTTATTGGCAGCAAGACCAGAAATTCTCAGGGAAACTCCTGTGACCTGAACTGTACAAAATACACCAATAACTGTTACTAAAAGGTCTCTCAGTTCTTGATCATTTTAAGATCTTTTTCTTGTAACTGAGCCTTTGTGTCACTTGATATGTCATACCTGACCTGTATTTCCCTTTGCTGTGGTCTGTGTATTAGTGTTGAAGGGGGAATAAAGGTAGAGATGAATGTGAACAGCCAGGATTCCTAGGCTTTGAAATGACCCTCCCAAGAGTTTTAAGTGAAAACACATGTAGATCTTTAAAAAATGTAAATAAATCCTTCACAATTGTTCGAGAATTCTTACTCTTTTTGTTCAGCTGAGTTTCTAGCCAAGAAACTGTCTACATTTTTAGTCTAAACATATCCCCCTTGTCTTTAATTTTTCATAATTAAACACACTTTCCATGGTGTGCAATCCAACTGGGGCATGTCTGCATGATTGCCTTTCCATGTTGTTATAAATCAAGGCCCTTTCTGCAGAAGAGGGAAGAAATCTGCAAGTCTACCCAAGCAAAACACGAAACAAAACAAGACCCAAAACAGATTTAAAAGTCTCCACAGTTTGCTTAGACCTTCTCAGACTCCAGCACTTGGCTGGGACAACAAACAAGGGTAGGCACTTGTGATGCCTTTGCTGTGGTTCTGGATGTGTCTGAAGAAGGGCATTGTTTGAAGATCATGAGTAGCCCCATGGTCTTTCATGCACAGTGCTCTACGTTTAGACACAGGTGGTAATGCTTAAATGTCTTCCCAAAGAAGAACAGTGATCTTTGTATATAACTTCAACACTTTCCATATGATGTCAGCAATGATGTGGCTTTCTTTTACCTTTCACTGACAGCCTGCGTGTGCCAGAATTTCACAGTAGTCTGCGACAGAGACATCCAAATTACCAAGACATTTCCTGTAATTCAGGAGCACATGAACAATGGTCCTCCCAGGCTGAGGTTAAGGGACAATGGGATGAGATATGTGCATTCGTCTGCTGTAAAGAACTGACTTTGCTCATTGACCACTGCTGTATTTGAATCTGAATAGAATCCTGGATGAGGTTTGAAAAAGTTGTACAGCAGAGATTCTTAAAATTTGCCAGTTGCCAGATAACTGGGCTTTGCAGTTAGATAACTTCAATATTTGTAATATTCAAAGCATTTCCTGTAGTAAGCACAGAAAAGTACAAATGAATTCTAAAAACGCTGAGATAGCTGTATCTGCTTATCTTAGGTAAAATGGAGAAGCTTTTAAAGGCCACTGCTCTTTGTGCCTCTTCTGTTCAACTAAACACAGAAGTATGAAAATAGAGATTGGCACTGCAAACAGAAAAGGTTTCTGGCATTTCAGGTTTAGCTTAAAGTAGGATCACTTCCGTCATAAAATTTTTCAGAGGAATTACAGAATTGAGTATTCATGTTCATTTCAGAAGTCTCACTGGTTCAAAGAGGGCCCTTATCTTTTATTTGTTTATCTTCTGTTGAACAGATTCTTAGTTTTGCTTTTAGCTTGCTTAGTAGTTAGCTCACTTTCTTTTAAACTTAATTTATTTGCTGACACAGAAAATGGTCCTATGGGGCAATGTATGGGAAGAGCCCTGGGACCCATTCCCAATAGTTACTCATTTCAGATGCTCCTTCTTCACTATCACTAGATGCACACTAAATGTTTCCCTGAGTAAAACAAGGCCAATCAATGCTCAGTGACTAGAGACTGCCAAGAAAACAATGGGCATGCTTCAAGGAGCATGGTACAAGGAATGAGAGGCTCTTCTCAGGAACTGGACTGAGGAGGCAGACTCAAACCTAGCCAAAGAGCGTTGCTCCATTTCTTTCACTTAGGACAACCAAAACAACAGATCTCCATGTACATAGGCTGTTCTGAAAGTAATGCCTCCTATTTATTTCCACGGAAACTACAACAGATACAAAGAGCATGATAACACTATTTGATAGAGCAAATTCTCAGCTACAAAACACTCCTTTTCAACACAGTCACCACCATTAGCTGTGGATTTTCACCAGCAATGAACAAGACCCTGCATGCCATGCTTTTCGAAATCTGCACCAGCAGAGATGCCCCACTGCAGCTGTCGCCACTGCTGAAATGCACCACCACCACCTCATCATGCTCACATCCACTGTTTGGTCTCCAGAAACATTCAGCAAATGTCAGTGAATGTCAGTGGGTGCCATTTTTTCTGCATGGAGGAATTCAGTTCCACCCCTTTGCTCCATCCGCACTCCCATGTCAGACGCCATTGTGTCAGAGTGCCCCTCTGCTGCCATCTGTCACATGGCAACAAAATGGAACAGAATATTGGTGGGAAGGTTCAACCTCTGCTGACATCCCACCAACACCCACCTCTGACATTGTGGGCCAACATCATGAAATAAGAGGCGTTACTTTCGGAGCAGCCCTTGTATCTTTGCTGCATGCTTTGTAAGAGACTGCTGATCCATGCTACATGCCTGAAGTACCCTGTGAACCCTGTCACAGCCACCGAAGCATGTAAAACTTACACCATTCGCCCTTTGAGGTTGTTTTATTATTCATTTACTTTATCACTGTAACTGCTTGCTCTGTCTTGTCATATTTCCTTACTTTGATTCTTGGGTTTACACAGAAGTTTTAAAGAGATGAATTTTCCTGCTGCCATTTCTCAGCTGTTTGTCCTATCTCAGTGTAACTTTACTCTGATTTAGGCTTTCTGTTGCTCTGCTTCCCTGCAAGTTGCATGGCATATAGTTACACAGCATATTTCCAATATTTACCAGGATTTTGTGAAGGAATTTACCTTCTAAACTTTGGATTACTTGCTTCCATCTCACATAATTTTTTTTTGTTTCCTTAGGAAAGAAAAGGAAAAGCATTCATAATATATAGTTTGATACACTGTGAATAAGCCTCCCGTATAACTGGAGATTAAATAAAACAATGATTTAAGTTTAATTTTTAAAAAAGTATTTCTAACCAGAAAATGTACCATCCATCTTGATATCCCCACACAACTGCAGATGTTGCGTTAGTCCTGTTAGCAACACTAACACCCAGCAAGGTAGAGGTCATCTCTCTCACACACTTTTCAGACAAAAGACAGTATTTGAGATATAGCTTATGTTTGATGTCCCTGTTTGCCTTGCGCTTTTAAAATTTCCAGTGCAAACACAAGTTACAATAAGAGCTTTTCTCTACACGCAGCTCCCCTTTTCACCCGAACAAGCTGCTAAGAAACCAAACAGCCACTCCTTGCCCCATGAAAGGCGAAAAGGCTCTTCAAGTAGCCAGTGGCTGTGTAAGAGCAAACAGAAATGACTCACCAGCTGGTGTGGGTGTGCTGGAGGTGAGGGGATGTAATCCCACTTTGACACCAGGTGATAGATTTGAGACAGAAGACCTTTGAAGATCTCCAGGTCATCTTACAAACAAGCACAGCAGCCTCCACCCCTGCCTGTGCAAGCGAGGCGAGCGTGTAAGTGTGCTGAAACCCAGGGGGCTTTTGTTTAGATCCCAGCACCTACTGGGCTTCCTCTTACCAGCAGCTATTATGCTGAGCACGGCCTCCAACATGGGAAGTCCCTAGAGTGCTAAGTGACAGAAATGGGAGGCTAATGCCAGAGGAAGGAATGGTCTACCTTTCTCTGCTTGTGGTTTTTGATTAAGTGGGCCTACCATCAACAGTGTGATACAGGGCAGGAGTGAATATGCCGTTTATATAATCCAGTAATCAGAAGTACATGACCCAAAAGATTTGCTCAGCCTGAATAGTCCTTTTGGCCACTGTAACTCTGGTGTTACCAGTGTAGGAAGAAAGGGAGTGAAAAATCAGGTCCCATGATCAATATTTAACTTGGTTTCCTGATCTGAAACGACAACAAGGAAAAACACAGCTAACAAGAGGGTGGAGAACAAACAGAAACAGAACTAAGGGGCATGAATAGAACATTGTCTAGTCCATCTTTTTCTTGGCAGCCTTTGGAAGTTCCTGGTTTTCGTTCTGATGTGCGATCAGAAAACTTACCACCTTCAGCCCCACAGTTCCCCTGTACAGTGCCCTGATCCCACAGAGGCTGAGCTGCGTCAGGACAGAAGATCGCGGCTCTCATTGCTCTGTTGGTGGGAACTGCAGGTGGCTCCTCAGAGGAAAGCAGTGTCACAGGACCATTCTTATCGGCACAGTGTTCAGGCCAACACTACAGAGCCTTTAAAGGAGTCCCAAGGTCAACATTCAAGAAACTGTTTGATGACATTGATGGGTAGTACTTGCTTTCCAGTCCAGGAAGAAATGTGGAAAGGATAAAAAATCATTGAGTGAAAAAAAATTGGAGAAATACCACAGAAGGATATGAAGAGAAAAACAAACAAACAAACAAATAAAAACAATAGACAGGCTCTGAGATCTATAGGGGGCCACAAAAAAGAGAAAAAGCTCCTAGATGTGGTCTTGTTGAAAATGTAAACTATCATTCTATTTTCTTCATAAGGGAAACCAGTCCATCTCAAAGATTTTTTTAAAAATTCTTTCATATCAGAAAAATGACCCATGAATTCCAAGAGAATGATGCAAGTTTTGTCTCCTTTTCCTTCATTTACTAGCTGTAGCTTTCTTTGTGCTTTCATTTACCTAAATCTTGCCTTTTCAAACCCAATTCACTGGATTAACCTTGTCATTCAGCTAGCAAGGTTTAACTCAAAGATGATAAGCCCCAGAAAGGGATTTCAGTCAAAAATAAGTCTTCTACCTCCACAGCCTCCCCCAGTTTGGGCTTAGCCATGGAGGCTCTATATCAGCTGACCTGAAGGACATACTGGCTTGGTGCCTGGATATAATTCGTGTGTTTCTGAGCACTGGCCAAAGGAGGCTGACAGAAAGCAAAACATATGGAAGCCTTTTCCGTGTTTGCTGATGGAGCCTGACATAAGAGGGCCAGCAGACACCAGTACAGCACATCTTCAGATCAGTGAGGAACGTAAAATGGACTCCTGTTACATCTGAGAACTGCCATGGTAGCTATCACATAGAGATTGATTTGTACTATGCGAAATTTTGTTGATATCAGGCTGGTTTGTACACTCAAAAAGCCTACCTGTTGAAATTAATGTGTCTGTTAGTGACTGCAAGATAATTTGAGCTTTGCTTGTGCTAGAAACATGGAAAAAGTTTTCACACGGTGAACTGCACAACTTTTTCTCAATCTGCTGTAAGTTTTGAGTGACTGGCAACCCAAAGCTGTAGCACAAACCAAAGTAAAATAGAATTGAATAAATAGCTCTCACAAAGATCTGCAACAGGAACACACCATTATAATGGTACATGAATTGCATTTTTCAGCATGCAAATTATCTCTGAGCATCCTCGAGTACCAGTATTGTAAAGTCACGATGCAGCAGCTTACAGATGCTGGTCTCGGAGGACTGGTTTTATTGGCCTCTACTCTGGCTGCAGATGGTTTGATTAAGATGGTGCCTGTTTAAAATCACTAAATTTTGTAATGGGAAGGAGGAGCAGTGACCTGCAGTTCTCTCCAGCTTCAGAATTCAGGAATACTGAATAACAGTTTCCCTTCCTCACAGTCTCTCCTTTCCTCAATCAATCACCGGATTGACTTAACATCATGAAAGCAGACAATTTCATTTTACAGTCTTTTTATATGTCTTCTGGTGCTGGAGCATTTAGGACTTTCATTTCCAGGCACTGTGGGCGAGAAACATACTCCTTTAAAAATAAAGTGAGATTTTCAGGCAGTAATCTCTATGCAGCAGCTATGGCTTTCAGGAAAAAAAAGTGTTCGGACTAAAACTGCAAAGCCTGTGACTGCTCATAAACTCTCTTTTTTGTGGGCCTTACACAAAAGAGCTCCAGTCTGGCTAAGACCCCAAGACATTCCTGAATTTTAAGTTATAATATGATAATGATATAATATAATGATCTTCTGCCTTGTTCTAAACAATCTTGCATGAGCAGTTACTTAGATAAAGAAATCTTTGTTTATAAACAACAAGAAAAGGCAGTGACTCTACTGTATGTTAGCTGCTGACTGGCATCTTTCCAGGCTCTCTTACTCCACTGGTTAAGAACAGAGCAATAAATGGGAAATATTTAAGATTTTAATTTCTGCTAAAGCCTGACCATGTGGGAGATATTTCTATTTTTTCTGTGATATATTCCTTTTATGTGAGAGAGAAAGCTCTAGTTAGTGCTGGAATCTTTGCAAGATGAGTGTTCACTGGTGAGCAATTCATATTTGCAATATCTGCATGATATAAAAATACCATTAAAAATATACCTCCTTAAAAAGAGCAATTGCCAAATGCTGTCTTCCATATTGCCTTTGGGCCCAGCAGCTTTATTTAGTTTTTGTAAATGTTATTTAGCATTTGGCCTGCGCTGCTGCCACAATTCCATTTGGCTGTCACGGCCACTTTAGGTGATGCTAGCCCGAGTTGTCCCACTGCAGCTACACTTTTGAAGGTATAACTCAGCCCACTTTGCAAAGGAGAACAGAGCAGACAGACAGCTTATTGCAAATTAAGAATTAGCCCCAGCACAGAAGCCAAGAAAAAGCTCCTAAAAGGAACATTTCCTGATGCCATCTGCAAAGCAACAGTGGCACAAAGGCTTACTTGCCTTCCACAGCAGGGGAAAACAAACCCTTGTTGTATATTGAAGACCTAGGATCCCCTCAAGCCTATACAGCACTTCCTTTTTACTCTGAGCAGGTAAAACAGCATTTTGAGCTCCATATGGATGCAAGGGTCTACTTCTACTCAGGGAGTAAATAGTAGCAGCATCTAGCTGTGGGAAACAGTCAGTGGGCAGCGAAATGCTGACTGGCTGATTGTTCTGCTTTTAGGCTATCATTTATAAGATGTTCAGACTTGGTCAAAGCTTTTCGTCATCCAAATCTTTGCTAACAAGGTCCGGAACCTACTGGCCAGATGGCTTTCATTGGCGCGCATGTACTTTTCAATGCCTCCCAGTGACACTCAGTCAAAGGGCGATGGGGAAAAAAAAGTATCTTTTTCTTTTTAACACAAAAGTCGAATTGATGTGCACTAGACATAAACGTTGTTTCTCTTGAAGATATGCCTAGACTGCATGCGCATGTGTGTGTGCAGGATAAAGTAGACAACAGTGTTACCCTGTCATGGATATTCGGATTGAATGAGAGCTGCTAAGCATTAGTGGAAATGTTCAGCGTCTTCTCGGTTTGTGAGAAAAAGGTGCAGTAGGGGAAGAGGGGGAACAGGTTCAGATAGGAAAATCCCTTTGACGTCTTCCTTCATGCTTAATTTTGCTTTCACATTTTGTTTTATTCCAAGTGGGAGTGAAAGCAAGCTGGCTGGATAAAAAGGCAAATTATAAGCAAAAAAAAAAGTCACATAATCACAGAATATTTTAGGCAGGGAAGGACCTCTGGGCCATCTGCTCCAATCCCAGCCCAGGCAGGGACATCCACAGTAGAGTGCCCAGGCCCATGTCCAAGTGGCCTTTGAAGATCTCCCAGGAGGAAACTGCACAATCTCTCTGGGCACCCTGTGCCAGTGCTCAGTTATCTGCACAGTACTGAAGTGCTTCCTGATGTTCAGAGAGAATCTCCTGTGTTCCAGTTTGTGCCCGTTGTGACTTGCCCTGGCACTGGCACCCCTGAAAAGAGCCTGGCCTTGTCCTCTTTGTACCCTCCTTCCAGTATTCACGCACATCTAGGAGATACCCCTGAGCTTCCTCTTCTCCAGGATGAACAGCTCCAGCTCTCTTAGCATTTTCTCACAGGAGAGATGCTCCAGGCCCTTCATCATCCTCATTGCCCTTTGCTGAACTCTTTCCAGTAGCTCCAACATGCTCTTGTACTGGGGACCCAGAAATGGACCCAGCTCTGGGTGTGACCCCACCAGTGCTGACTAGAGGGGAAGGCTCACCTCCCTCCACCTGCTGGCAGCACTCCTCGCAAAGGCCAGGACACTGCTAGCCTTCTCTGCTGCTATGGATCATTGCTGTCTCATGTCCAATTTGGTGTTCACCAGCACCTCCAGGTCCATTTCTGCATTGCTGTAAATAGTTTGTCATTCAAGTGTCAATCAATGCTCAAAAGAAGGATTTCTGTGGGCATAAATCTTTGAAATCTAAACATTGAACCAACATTCTTTGCAAAGAGGCCTTTAACCACATGCCTGTTGCGGTTCTGTCTTTGATTTGGTTTTCCAGCATAACCACTGAGGTGAAATACATAGCACAATTGCTGCACAGGCTCTCAGAGCTTGGTGTTTAGCTGTCGATGCTAAGAGTCTTGCCTGGTTTTCTTCAGAACTACTGAACTGATAAAGACAGGCTGAAAGGTCTCGCTGCCTCTTCCAAGAGCATGCACATGTGCGAGTGCGACTGTGTGTGTGTATTTCATAGCCAGCAATTTTCTGCAGCATCTCTTGTTTACTTTTGTGATGGGCGCTAGGCCAGGAAGACTGTCTGCCTCCAGTCTAAATGAGCTTATAACTTTATGGAACATTTTTCACTGACATTTTGGGGATGAGGGAAGTGGACCGGCTTTCTGTGCAACTCTAGAGACATCCAGAGAAAGCGAGAACTTTGGCAGCTCTGAGTGCCTGCATACTCTATGTCGTGTGCCATATAGATAGGATTGATTATTCTCCTTTTATTGTATTAAAGCAGTGTGACCAACTTACCAGAATAGTGTTAGAACATTTGTGTGTTCATTTGAAAGGAGCCTGAAGCTATCCTATTGCCTGTTGCACCAATTCCCTAAATGTAAGTTTTAATTTATGATGTTGTCCACAGGTCCTGACAACAAGACAAGTAGACTGCATCACTAAATTAAACAGTGGCCCTTTCCCCACCAGGCAAATTGGAGAATAGAGAAAAGGGCACAGAAGAGCAAAAGTACATAGGAATCCAGCTGTCTGCTCTCTTCTGTTTCTTCCATTGCAGGTAGGTCCCCTGTACAGCAATTTTATTTTAACAAGGAATCCACTTCAGCTTGACTCTACACCTACCTCATTCACAGTTATTGAAGCCTCGTCAGAGTGAATGCCTTTATCTTCCCATCTAATAAATATATATTTAAAAAAGACCTTTAAAGTGATGTTAAAGGCTTGATTGTAGTAAAAAAAAAAAAAAAAAAAAAACAACTGGAATTTGAAGATAATGAGATGAGTCTGTCCTTATTTCAACCAGAGCTCCAGAAGATTGTATAGATCATTTATGGTATCAGCTACTGCTGGGTAATGTCCTGCAATAAATGAGAACACAAGATGCATTGGGTAGCGGCAATAGATTGATTTAATCAAAAAGTCTGAGCATTTACTTGGAATTTCATTCCCTTTTGCAATTTGTACAGAGAACACAGGGCCTCAAGCCAGCTTTCCTCTCTCTGCGGTGTGTACGTAGTGGTGGCTGTCTCTTGTGAATCACATCTTTTAAATTGCAGATGTCTGCCCACTTATCTGCTCAGGACTGCCAAATGCAAGCGCTACCAAATCATTTGTGAATTCTTCTTGGCTCACCCAGATCCAGACATCAGGTTAACCAAGACATCAGGTTAAAGTTCATAAAGGTTTTAAAATCATATACATTTTTAATCTGCCTTCTGTTTTCAGCCAAAAGGGGTGTACCTGTGTTATAATTTTAGGCAGTTCTCTGAGACCCAAAGCATTTGTAATTTGCTTTGAGGAAAAGTAAAAGTCTGAATTTCCCACACAAGTTGCCTACTTCCTACAGTGGGAGCCTAAGGAGAACTCCAAACATCACAAGAAGTCTGATAAGTTGTGCTGTGCGCCTTCGGATCTACAGTGCTGAAGGCAGCGCTGAGATGGAGGATTTCACGGAAGAAGCAAGAGACATATATCTATACAGACAATTTCTTCTCTCCTTGCCCCCTACGGAGCTCTCAGTTTTGTTCTTTCATCTAAAAAAAAAAAAAATACAACAACAAACCACCCAGCAACAACAAAAACAACAAACAGGCAGATAAAGAATATCTCCTGCTTTTTTGTGTATTGAAAGTTTACCAGCAGGTAGAATTATTAGTGCCTGCAAAAAACAATTTGACCAGACAAAAAGCTCTCGTGCGCTTGATGTGAAAAAGATCTTTTTGTATTTGAATGAAGAGTGAGGAGTGAAGTGAGAGGAAAAGGAAGCTCCAAGCGCAAATGACTATCATGCTGTTCTGTTTGCAACCTATTAAAAACAGTACAGTCTCCTTTCACTTTAGAAACTCAAAAGAGAGAATGCTAATATAATGGCAATTTTTAACTTAAGGAGTGAAAAATAGGATCATATTTGATGAAAAGTTACATTTTCAAATCCTTAGCATATTTCTGCTAAATTGGTAGCAAAGAAGAGAAGCTAACGCTTGATTTTGGTTGACAGGTTTGCAACCAGTGTTATTTCCCTTCCTGCTACTGTTTTCTAACATATATTTTTCCCTGACAGCCTTTCCATAGCAGTATGCTAGCAATAGCAAAATCCAAAAGCAGGAACTTGGCAGTTTGCAGGAAAGGATCATTCTTACTAGATGATGTCAGCTGCAGGCTGGCTGCTTAGATTTACAAGAGCTGGTTCCAGAACTCACATGCTAAGTCACTCTTCCTCTCTTCTCCATGCTACTTCAAACTGGAGGACGGTAAGTTAAGAAATAAAAAAGGGGGATGAAGACTCCTCCAGTATTGACTTGTTGAATAGAGTTGAAGGCATGAGCGTAAACAGGTAAGTACAATTTTTCCTGTCAACACCTCAGAAAACATCCATGAGACAACAACCTCTTTTGTAACAAAATTCATTCCAGTCATTACAGGTGAGCTCTGTTCATGGGGCCACATCATACATATTTTTTATGTGCACTTGTGATCTTGTGGACCATACAAGTCCAGTGTTCCACCCAGGGCTACTCTTTCTATGAATCTGCATGGCTTTTTATGTCACTGAAAGAATAGAGTGTAGATAAGATGATAACAACAAATAAATCTCCCCAACATGATACAGAACCAGAGCCTCAATGGCACTTAGGATTCATTTCCAAATCGTCTGCCATTTTTGCTGTCCTGAACCCTGAATCTGATTTTTCATAATCAAAACTGAATGGCTAAGTGCCACTGGTGCTGCTTTTAAGATATATGCATTGCATTGTGTCTGTCAGACTTTCAGTAAGACTGCAGCTTTCTGTCTGGGAATGAGCCAGGCTCGTGCCCTTTGGGGTTTTCCTGGCTCAGAGATGCACACAGTGCATCCTGGGGCTATTTCTAAAAATATTGTTTATAATTTCCCTTTCCATCTGGGTCCTGTGATTGGACTGATGGTAGTAAGGTGCCTGACTTTTCAGGGAGGTACTTTAGAAGAAATAGTTTAACAACATTTTTAGAATGTGTTTTTAAATATTTTCTGTTTTGTTACTCCATTGCTATTACCCCAGTGAGACGGGGGTTGACTATACGGCAGGAGGATTTTGACCTGACTTGGGAATGGAATTATTACTTGTCAGGTACAACTAAAGGACTTAATTTTTACACAGATCTTTCCATATGCCAGATTCCCCAACACACACACACAAGGCCATTTTCTGTTCCACACGTGTGATAAGTACGTGTATTTGCATCTTAAGTCAGGCATTTGGCCTGGCTGATCTTCCTCTGCCTCTACTTACACAGTCTCATGCCCCAAATCTAATTCAGGCTTTGGTTGCAAAGGCATACAGCTTCCCTTTCTGCTCCCCTCCTAAATGATTTTTGTTAACTTTCGGGAATGCATAAAATCACAAATGTATAGTTTATCATCTCTTTATTGTGAAGATCCAGCTGCTGGAGATATTATTGTCACTGGGATTCTGCATGAAGTTACCTAGATCCCAGTGGTTAAGTTCTGTGACAATGTTGTTCTCCTCTCCCAGTACATGCTGGGTGTGGAAGGGGAGTCTAATTTCATGTGTACTGGCAGAGAAGGGCTACTTTGTACAAGAAACTAAAACATAGCCAGAAATGTTCATCTAGAAGCCTCTGGTTCATCAGCTTGGTTCCAGATCTCCAGGACAAGGAAAATGACTGATAAGCCTTGCGATGTTCTCTCTTAAAACTATATATATAATTCCAACAGCTAGGAGGCACAATGCACTTACAGCACACCATGGCAGGCCAAGAAAGAGATGTTCCAGAAGTATATCAATGGTGACACGTCCTCAGGAACCCATCTTTCCAGTGCAGGATGGAAATTGTTCAAGCTCATAGCCATGGGTACCAGGGCAACCTCGTGACAATGCCTTTGGAAGCCTCTACTAACTTTTTCCTATATATAGGTTAGGCAGATTAGGTACATAGATTAGGCAGCATCCACTATCAGGAGTCCTTATGACTTCATAATCTAATGAGGTCAGTCTTAGGATTACAATTGAACTACTAGAGCACTTAAAATTGGTAACCTTTCCTCCTTCTTCTCCATCTCACCTTGACTGTCTCTGACCCAGTATACAAAACAATAAATGATTTTGCAAATTTTGGCTGTAGTTGCCCAACCTGTGACAGAAGACAATAGTGCTTTACCTGAAAGGGTGGCTCTGAGGACTCAAAAGATTGTGAAGCATTCGAATAAGAGTATAATGGCCGGATAAATAACTGGGAATAAACACAAGCACTGCCAAACCTTCTTGATACAGTGAAAATACACAGTTCCCTGGGTTCCCATTTCTCTGTGCGTAGGTTTGAGAAGTATCAAATGCTAGTTCTCCAACTAATTCAGTATCAAACATTGTCTTGACTGAGCATCAACCTTGGAATTTTGGGGAGAGGAGGGAATCTGTTTTGCTAAAGAAAGGAAACCCTTCTCTACTGGATTTATTCAAAAATGACAGTTGTTTAACACTAGCAAGATGTCTAGAATGTTTGAGTCAATGAAGGGAAGACGGATTATTTGTCAGAGTTTGATGAGCTAGCCAAGAGCATGTGGCTGATTTCTGAAATATATGAAGAAAAAAAAAAGGCTACTTTGCATTTTTCCACATTGTACGACTGCTCTCTATAAAAAATATAAATATATAAATGTGCACGGTGAGTGAGCTTTTGAAAGCTACTGTAAAAACTCATCTGTGATGATTAACCATCAGTCCAGTCAAGGACACTGTGATGTGAAATTTCTACCATAGAACACTGCTGTAATTGGGTTGAACTTAATTAGAGATGTGCAGTAAAATCTTTCATGTTGTTTTTCTATCACTGTGGAAATGAAAATCTGTAACACAGATGTTAATAATAACAATGATATAAATAAGTTTTCAGGTGAGTCTCTCCACATTTGCAGCAGTGTTTGTCCTTTAAAGGGTGTTACAATGGATGTGGCTTCAAAACCTGATCTATTATAGCTCAGGGAATCTGTAATCTTTAGCTTAGCTCCTTTTATAACTGCGGTTTTTAAAGTTATCACCAGATGTGTGTAATAACTTGGAGTTGCTGTAAAACCAGTCTCTGGGAAAGGAATCTATTATTATGACTGTACATTTTTTTACAAGATATGGAAGCAAAATTATGCTTATAAGGTTTTGCTCTTTGATTAATCTGAAAGCTGACCTGTTAAACAAATTTAACATTTTTGTTTACATTAGTTTGATTCTGTTTGCTTGAGGCAGGGCCTCAAACACAAGATATGGCCGGTTTGTTCACTTGGATGGTGCTAATATGATTGAGGTCATGATTTGTTTCCTCACGCTCAGCTTACTGGCTGCACTCCATGATTAAGCTGTAGTACTTTGTCCCAAAAAGTTAACAAAATGAATTCCTTTATAGTGAGTTTGGTAAGGAGATTGCATATTTATAGTCCTCCATAAAAGTTTTGTAATGAAACCACTGGATCTTAATTGTAGGATATTGGGATGTCTGTGTTTGAACTTTTTTATTATCTGAAGTTTTTCTGGATAATATCTGAAGCTGCTATGCATATAGCACTGCTCCAAAGCATTTTCCTGGAGCACTTGGAGGGTTTTCAAAGACACTTGGAGTGGAAGGGGATAAGATATTACCAAGAGCTATTAAAAATACCCAGACATGATTATCTAAAGAGCTTCACTTGCACCAAAATGAGATTCTCAGTATGTCTATACTTCAAGAAAGTCATTCACACACAAGATAAACACTATTGTACATATGTTTTCCCACTTTCTCAAGAAAAACTCAACATAAAGCCATGACAAATTTTTAAATGCTCCATAGTTTGATTGCTAAGACTGTATGAAACAATAAAATATCAACAAAACACAAATGGTAAAACGTTTGCATTTAGCTTCCACTTCACAACACTGGCCTACAATCACAAAAGACCTGCAGATTGTCACGTTTCACTGATCACAAATGCTGTTTCCAGTTTCACTTTGAATTTCTTCTACTTTGCTCTAAAGTTCTCATGAATTTGCATTTCATTACAACATCTCTAAGAGCCCAGCATTGAAATACACAAACTTACAAATTGCTGTGCTACACATAGATTGGAGAGTATCTTTGCTATAGACTTGAAGAATGTAAGCAGCATGCTTTACATAATAAAGATCACTTCTCCACTCATACATTTCACTTTTCTGCTTAACATTTTACAGTTTATTGTGTGACATAAAGGTGAAAAGCATTGCTGTCCTTCTCAGATCAGAAAAGGTAACACAAAACTTATAGAGAATGCATGAAGCTCTATGTATAGATCTGGATTTCAGCTTAATGCTACTTTCTCTACAATAGAAGTTTATTTTATCTCCACTGTGGAAAAACATTATGTAACTACTGTCAAGATACGGTGTTCAGGAGCCAATGACTAAAAGCACAGCAGCACTTCTCAAAGGTGTTAGCTTGGCTGCTAATGGCAGATTTACCATTGGCTTTGACCAGTACAAAATATCATAGATCTCCACGGAGTATTGCAGTCAAGTGTTCAGAATCTGGTGCACTTAGGGACTATTTTAGTAAAATTATGACAATAATGAACAGTAGTTTGACACTATGTAGGCAATAAAGTCAATGAAGTCTGAAACAAGTTTCCAGAAATGAGGCAGCCAGAACAAAATACATTGACATGGCTAAAGCAAAGGAAACTGCCTAGACAGTAGACTTCCTTGCACACAGAAATGGGAGCAGTACTAAAGAGAAAAGTATTTTCTCCCATTTGAATGACAGAGACCAGACCCAGATATCTGCTGTCAGTCAGAGCGAAACAGAAGCAAATGTAAACCCAGGAATGAAAAGTGCTCAGAAACAATGCAGAGAATGGAAAGGCAAATGGGAAGAACTGGGTAGTTTGCAGTAGGAATACAAGCTCAGACTCTGATGGGCTGTTTTTCCCTGGGTTCCCCAGGCTGGCACATAGATACCTGCTCACTGGATACAGTGTAAGTGAAAGCTCAGCTAGGCAGAACAACAGCTGAAGGTGAGGATGATAGACACATGAGATCTAAGCAAGACGCCATCTGATTAACCAACACCAGTTTTCACATTACCTGTGACATTGGAAACTACACCTCCTGCACAGGGAAAAGTATGACTTTTTCTTTCTGTAATGAGTTAACATTCTAGAAAGCAAGCCCCCAGTGTATGAAAGAAAGATTCTCAAGATTTCAGATGGCTACTTACAGGCAAAAAAGAAACTGCGTGGCGCATCTTCATCCCAAACTAATGAACCCTGCACCACCATCCTGACAAACCTTGCCACTTTGATACAATGACTGGAAACAGAGACATAAACTGGGGGACAGGACTCTGCACGGTATCCTAGAAGCTAAAAGGATCCATTGTGCTTGAGAAGCCTCAAAGTAGGATTCCTTTTTATATCACTTTGTAGGGACAGGGCAGTGGCTGGATCTTCACAAAAACAAAAGAACAAAATTGTACTTTCCAATTTAATGGAATCTCACCCTCTGCAGGGAATTCTGGCATGCAGTGTAAGCTGAAGAGATATAAAAATGAATCTGGCAAACTCTGTTCTTAACAGGCTTTTGGTTTAGTTTTCTTCTCCCCAACAAGGTCCGGCTCTGCTCTTTGAGTTATAGCAGTGTTCCTTTCTTGTCTTTTTCTGTTCTTTTCAAGAATTCTTCCCCATGTGAGAACTCCCTCCCTGTAAATTATCACTGCAACAGACTCTCTCTGAAAACACTCCTGTATTTGAATAATTTTACATATGTTGAAGCTCAGTGGCAGTACATCCAAAGCCAGCTTAGCCAAACCTGAGAATGAGTTAGCTAAACAATGCACAAAGGCAAGCACATGCAAACCATAAACAAAACCAAACCAACAAGCAACAAAAAAAAAACCATGCAAACCTCTGCTGAGCACAGAGAAAAAACTGTTTCTTGCATCTGACAATATTTTCGTTTTATTTGCCTTTACCTGGGATCTCCTACTCTTGATGGTGTACCTATATGGGATGTCGAGCTGCATGGAAGCATTATCACTGTGGTTCAAAACTAGATAGGACAAAGTTTTCCTTCCTCCTAATACCACTCTCCCTTCTCAGCAAAGAAGGAAATCTAGCCATGAGTTAAGATATTGGACATTTCCATTCAGAAAGGCAAGTCTGAGAAGAGAAGAGATGCCAGCAACTGAGTTCAAAGGAACCAAACTCAAAGACCCAAGAGCCTACATTCAACCATACATAATGCAACATCTTCGTAGAACTTGTGACCCATCAGCAAACATTGTGCTAGAAAAGAGGTGTGAACTGGGGTGTACAATGGCTCTCTAGCACAGCAGCAGCAGATAAACTCCATTGCTTTGTGTTTAAGCAAGAAACAATACAGTGAATATATTTTTTTCATTTCAGGATTGGATTACTTATACTAAATCCTGACATTTTTAGATGTTCATTGGGAAACTAAAAGTGCTATTCTAGAAAAAAAAAGGGGGGGGGGGCAGAAATGTCACATTGGCAGGCATAACATAAAGTACAATGAAGCACAGAAGAAGCGTATCTTGCTGACCCACTCTCACCCCTCAGTGTCCTGCCCATCCATATCCCTAGAGACATATGTGCTCTTGTATCACATGCCCACGATCTGGCAGAGAGAAGGTTAAACATTAGCTCAGGATAGCCACACACCCAGCAACAGAAGTCTCCCAGATTAGTAAAATGCTGTGGATGAGTGGTGATGATGAACTTAATTGGTAGTAGGAACCTGATTTCCTGGAAGCAGGGAATATAAGTGAGCAACAGGGAAGGTATTCACATCTTGGAGCCATAAGCTGTTCTTCTGCATCAAGTGAGGGCTAGTCTTGGTATAGACTTCAGGAAAAGACAGAAATTGTATCCTGCTTTCATCCACGTCCCCACTTTTTAGATTAGATTTCTCTGTTAGCAAGAATTAAATGTGACTTGAGATTTTTAGGCTCAAATATTGTACTGCTTGTTTAAGGAGAAATAATGGAAGCTGATATTTATTGCCTGCACTCTTTTCCAAATCTCAAAACAAGTGGTTTGGTCTTTATCTCTACCCAGTGACACTAACTGAGGAGCAGGATATGATTTCAATTTCATGCTTCATATTTTTTTAGCCTCAAATATTTTCAAAAGGTCACTCAGGTATTTTGACATGAATTTTCCCCAAGTTGGACCATAACAGGGAGATCTTTACTACTTTTGCATATTTTGTCGATGTTATTTATTATTTTAATGATAAAGATATGTTTTGGCAGTGCTGACTACAAGGCTTTGTTTAAAATAGATTTCATTGGCTTGTGGTCCATTTCTGTACTCAGTCATGGAGGTGATAGGGAAAATTTTGGCAGCTTTTTACAACCGAGACAACACTAAGAGAAATCAAGAAGTGTTTGCAGCCTTTTCAGTCACCGGGAAAATTTTATCTTCTTCTAAATCTCTTCATAAATATATGAAGCTCTTTAATATACAAGTCCTGTTCATGAACACATAAGCGAGTTGAAATCCTTTTCTATCACGAAATGAAAGCAGATCTGAGGTTCTAAAGTGCACCTCAGAGTTTCTTCTTACTCTTCACTTATCAGCTTCCCCAATTTCCAAAAAAGTGAATGTGTTTTTGCAACAATTTCTCTTACTATGACAGTGTGATTTCTCTTTTCATGATTTTGGCTGAAGATATGATGAGCCCCCTGTGCCAGCAGAAGGTGTCACGCAGCTCCACCGCTGTGGGACTAGCTCTCTGGGACCCCATGACCCAAGCAAATGGTGGCACGAAGCTCAACAGGAAGCGCATTGCTACTGTCATCTCTTCTGGACAACCTACTTTTCATTTCTTCAGTCCTCTTTTGCTCGGTCCTCTTTCCTCAGGTTATATGCAAAACAACTGAGCCTTTTCACCTCCCTCTGTACTGTTTTTCAGGAATAGATGCACGCAGCATGTTCAACTCCATTCTCTCCTGTCACGCCATTGCATTCCTGTCAGGCTGCTCCTTTGAATTCCTGCTCACTGGTCTTTCATCAGCAGTGACCTCTGCTCTGCTTAAGTCAGCTAACACCTCATTTGCTTTCATGTGAAGTACCTCCTGGGTGGAGGGCACTGCGACTGGCAGGTGAGTGAACCGCTGCTGCTCGACTGGTGCTCTCAGGCTGTCAGCCTGCCACCCATACCCCCTGCTCACACCCCCTACATCTAGCTCATTTTGCCAGGCTCTGCTTTGTGCTTGCAGAAAAATGCATTGTAGATTTGTGGGCGATATTATCTCGAATGGATAGAAAGTAGTTTTCTCACACTAGCTTAGAAGAGCTCCTTCAGCGCTGTGCATCTGGATCTTGTCACTGTGTCTTTTGAGATCCTCAGACTAAGCCATTCAGGTCTTTTCTCTCTCAGTTACTTTTTCCTTGTTTCCTCTCTATTTAAATGTATGCTTTAGCATATAAATGTACAATGTACAAAATGCAGCAATTTCAACCTCATTGAGCACTTCAACATTTGGAGATCTTTTGCTATTTTTATCTCTTACTTTTGCCTTCAGTGAGGTCTGAGTTTAATAACTCCTTTATAATCTTTTGCTAGATGGAACAGCTTGGTGGTTTGTAGCCTTAGGACAGACGTTGTGGAATATGCACCATATTCATGTGGTCTCAAATATCTATACTTTTAAATAACCCCCTAGACCTCATTGAGAGTCTAAAGATGTCTTGGGACAAAGATTTCAGTAAGGCTGTGTCTCAAACAAATTAGAACAGTGCTCTCAGAATGGTCGGGGGCAATTCATGAATATATCGTTTGTCTGGAATCACAACTTGCTTTCTGGAGTTGATTGAACTTTCCACTGCAGTAGCCTAGGAAAGCGCATGCAGGCAGCTCTGCTCAGGGAAAACTGAATTTCCAGCTGATGGGGGGCAATACACTAACTTGATTGCTAGCAGCCAGCTCAGAACACATTTGACATTCTTTGCTACTGCTTCTGTCTTTGTATTTTCTTTGTGCATTTCATTCAGCGTTGTCCATGCAGCTGGTGAGTGGGGTCCTCTGGAGGGGAGTTTTCTGTGGAATTCGGAATATGCAGAATTTACTTGACCTCTGCCTCCTGTTGTACACAGCCATGCCTTGTATTTCTAGTGAGGCTCTCTTTATGGCTAGTGAGTTCAAATATAAAAGTGGTCCTTCCTTTCTGCCAGCTGGTCTTGCTTTATGCAGAGATGTTTGCAGTGCCCCAAGGACTGTGTTTGTATGGGTAATCTCAAAGTGTTCTTACGAATGTTTGTTCTAAGTATTTCCTAATCTATAGGCAACTGTCCTGCAGTCTAAGATCCACTTGGATTCACACACACCTGCACAAGCACACACACACCTACCCGAGCTCCATTTGCTGAGCAGTACTGCCATTTAAATGCTTTCAGTTTGTACTGGGGCTAGGTCAGACTGGTGTCCTGTTCAATACCAGGCTCTGACTAATATCTCAGCTCACTTGCTGTTGCATCCATAACTGTGTGACTGTCAGACATAACAAAATGAGTCCTTTTTTTCCCTTAGCATGCATTTCTCCCTGTTATCCGTTTGTGTGTACATGTATGAATCTCATTTTTGTTTATCCATTAGGCTGTCCCAAGACTCCTGGACTGATTTCTTTGGTAAAAAAATTGCATTGATTAGGATTTTTATAGCTTATCTCCAACATTACAAATTTACCTGTCACATCCTTCCCATATAATATCGCAAACCCAACGTAGTACAATACTTGAGGCAAAGAAAACACAGTGGTTGAATTTAATAGAAAATAGATCAGGCCACCTCTTTCTTAGTTGCTTGGATGCCTACAGGAGTCTACACCAGAGCACTTTTTCAAAAGTGAAAAAATAATACGAAATAGGAATTATCTTGTTAACCTATGTGCTGCTGTAAATGTGACAGTCTTTTTGCATATAGTTTGACTATTGAATTTAGTAGGTTCTGGAAAAATAAAGCCACTTTATTAGCAGGACAAAGAATAAAACTTGCTTTTCTCTGTCTTTGTTTTTCAGGACAGAATTGCACCAGTACAGATTCACTGGTGCCTGGTAGAGTTTCTGCTCTTACTGCAACAAGCAGATACTGGTAGGGGATTGTCTTCCCTATCAAACCATCTGTATACACTAATTGTGCAGGAAGTGAAGAAACCTCAGTGCCCTACCCCTTTGTCAAAATGAGTAATTAATTCAAAAGTTATTAAGGCAAGACACCAATAAATAGGCAGATGATCGTAGTGCTTAAACCACATTTCCCTGGGAAACACTCCTGAAAACCAACTCCAAGAAAAAAACCACCACTGCTAATTGAAATATTTTAGCTGGGATTAAAAATATGCTTAGAAACAGAATCTTTGCTAGGGATTTTCACACATCTTCGCTGAGCTGTTCATTGAACTCCTCAATACTATCAACTACTCTTTCGCTTGTCCAACTCATATTTGACAAATTGTGCAGTCCTTTAGGTAATTGACAATCTGTCTATTTTGTGTCCTGCAAGCATCAAAATGGTCAACTTCCATCTGGTCTGCTTTTAAGAAATGTTTCCCACTTCAAAGTCCACGGGCAGCATTTTCCCCATATTACCAACAAATTGCTATCTCATTTCACTTCTGACCCTTCCTGTCGCCCTCCAATGATGCTACAAAATAATTTTTCCTCCAAGAAAATCTCTGGAAAGAGCTTTTTCTCTGACTGCCAGCTGAAAAGAAGCCCTGTGCCCAGCCTTCCACTTGGCTTCCTAACATTAGTGCTGGCAGTTGGGTCTCAAACAGGCTGATACATTTGGTGTCCTGGAGGTAGGCTGCATTAACCTGGGGTGCCATACAGCTGGCAAGATGTAAAGGAATGCAGCACTGCCATCTTATCTCCAGCTTGGCTAAGTGTTGGTTGCAAGGAAATCTCAGAAACAGAAAAGCAGTAAAAAATTTCCTTTCCTTCTCACCTCACATCTCAGCATAGAATTAATGCCAGAAAGCACTCAAGCAGGGTTGTTAAATGCTAGCTTTATCAATAAAGCATAGCCACTTTTATTATTTATTTTAACCCTTTTAAATACAGGGAAGTTACTTTTTAAAAAAGTATTAGTGCAATGAATTTAAATCAGGAGTTGTCACAAAATAGAAATAATACCCCTTGATCTTCCCTGTTGTAGTTTATATTCTGAATGTAGCTAAATACATTTTTAAGAGTCTTACTATGAAAAAAATATAGACTGGGAACCTGAATCCTTCTGGCATTTACATTTGTAAATTCAGTGGAAAGAAATGGGTTTTTTTTTATTATTATTTTTTCTTTCCTAGCAGAAAAAAAAATTAAAAAGCACCCCTAGAAGCACTGTGTCCTGCATGAGCAATATATCTCTGTTTCAGGACAAAGTATGCAGAGACAGAAAGGTTGTGTTAGGTGCATAATTCCCATCAAATTTCAGTAGAATTTGGGCATATCTGAAAATTTCCCCCTATTTGCATGGCCTGACACTCCTCTCTTACGGAAAATGTTCTGCTCTCCATTACTAGTAAAGTCTGGTCAACCAAAGGGTCTTTACTTTGCAGTAGGAAGCTTGTACAGTTATACTTAAAACATAAATAACCTTTCTCAAACAGCAGTTTGTACTTCACACTTCTGGAGACCACAGGCAGAAAGCTGTTGGCTAGCCAAGAAGCATACAAGTGGAGGGATGTGCCCATTTTCTTCTGGTCACCCCAGCTGATAGTGACTTCTTCAAGCAAGCACTGGAGGTGAAAAGAAGAAAGGCAACCTTTGAGAAACATTGTGAACTATGGTCGTGTTCATCTTGGAAAAGATGTGATGCATTTGATTGTTGCTTCAAAATGTATTTCCTTTCTTCTCAACCTAAAATTGGTGGCTTTGCTGGTCAATTTATTTGGCTAGAACACCTTGGTTTTCGACACAAAGGAGGAGCAAACCACTTCTTACAGCTCGAGAATATGAATTCCTGCCCACTTGCCACTAGAGGACACATGACTCATTCTTGCAGCTCTCCTGAGCCCACTGCTGCTGCAGAGCTGTCAAAATTCAGAACACTTTTAACCTTACCTGAAAGCAAAATGGATAGTCAAAAATCTCTGCAATGGTACTATCTGTAAATGAGAGAACTGAGAGTATAAATCAAAGACTTTTGACTCTCATTTTGGTGAAGCAGAAAATAGAATTGTCCAACTTGAAAACAGAGAAAATGAAGAGCAGAGTATTTGCTATAGAAGAGATGGAGAATAGATTAGCTTAAGGACTTAGAGAATCACTGCAGGATCTCACACCTGAGGCTTTTGGAATACCTGAGTGTGCTTGGAGGTACAGCCAGCTGACTGTGTTCCTCTGCCCCAAGATTTCAATAGAGCAAGGATGAAAATAATAAAGGGGTTTTGATTTGGAGACAAAAAGATCATGCTGAGAGAAGCAAATAGTGTTCTTTCCTAGTGCTAATTTCTTCTTCTGCCTTTCTATCAGCCAATAAACAGACACCTTGTGCAGCCTTTAACCTCATTAAAAACCAGACTTGTATGAAGAAAATCAAACATGCAGTTCACATTTAAAAAAGTATAAGAACAAAATCCTACTTTCATATTACATCAAGACTGATATTAGCTTTTAAAACTCACTGAAAAATCTGAGAAGTTTTGCAAAAACTACTGTAATACAGTTATGCTGCAATATACTCATTCTTGTGCACACAGGAGGAACATATAGCTTGATACGATGCTGCGATCACAGTAAGGAGGGGTTTTTTTTGTTTGTTTGATTGTTTTTTGGTCCAGCAGTAACATTCAGATGGGCTTGTATAACTAAAATATAGCAAGTCCTTTCTCTGTGCACACACACTTATGACAAGGGCTTTGTTTTTTGTGGTTTTGATGAAGCGTGAAGTCTCTGTGCCTCCTTTGGCTTCTGAGCTCATGTCTTTAAACAGATATTTTGAGTGCTATAAATCTGTTTGCCGACTGTTGTCTTCATAACCCTTCAAGATTAAGTGAGAATATTTATTATTATTTGGCTGTATCAGGGTGATTCACTTAATCAGTTCATGTGTATCCTTAGAAATAATGTCTGTTCCAAAGTAAAAAAATAAAAGTACAAATAAAAAAATAAAAGGGGTTTGGAATAAAATTTCTATGCATACAAACATGAATGTATTAGACTTAGAAATCAAGTTCAGCTGTCCCCAGCGCCTACAAATTGATTCCTTATAAACATTGTGGTAAAGCGACCCAAGAAGAAAGATATAGAAGTGTCTGAATGAATTCAGGCAGAATTTCTTTCCCTTCAAGATTTGTCTTTCTCAAGTATCACTTATCACTATTGAAATATTACTTATGACTATTAAATACGTAGAGTACTTTGAATCTCCATTGTCAGCATGAGTCATGTTTCATCAGGAAAATAGCTTCATTCTTAATAACTGCTCAACTTGTTCCCTCATTTTTCCTCCCATTTAGAAATCCTAGTAATACCTTTCATGAAGTCCATGCATTGAGGCCACAGAAGGTGGAAAAGTTCCAGCACCGTGATGTGAAAATTAATTTCAGGGTTCGTGATACCCGTTGCTGCAGCCAAAGCACTCTGTGCTTCACTCAGTTTGAGGCTTTCCTTAGAAATCTTATGCCTGCCAATATTGAGAAGAAACTTTGAAGAATGACCTAAGTCTACCCTAAATTCTCACAGGCTTAAAAAAAAATAAAAAAAAAAGGAAATAAAAATTAAAGCAACTGAAAATGAGGACACAAAATTGCTTGTCTTCTGATGCAAGGCGAAGGAGAATGAAGGTATCAGGCAGTCCTTTATTAGTCTGATCCAGTTTTGGATCTGGTCTATAATGACACAGTGGGATATGGCAGAGGATTTTGAACTGGCCCTACAAGACCATAACAAAAAGCAGACTATTCTTAAGTATATCAGATTGCTTACAGACATCTTTTTTTCCCCCTGTTGAATATCAATGAACCTAACTAGGGACTTCTTCTCTTGTTAAAGTCACATTTAAGGTGTTCATTGCAGGATTTTAGTAGTTCTTCTGAAATTAGAATATATCCTCAGGACTCTCAGACTGATCAACAAGATACTGAATGCTTCTGAAATACCTTTGTCAAGATTTAGACTTGAGGAAAATAACACTTCCAGCAAGTAACACAGTTCTTACGCTGCCTAATATCATTGAAGTTCTGGGATGGCTTTTTTAACTCAGTCTCTAAGGAACAGAGATAGAAGGGTTTTTCTGGCTCAGTTGTCAATATAACAGTGCTCAACCATACTACAATGCATCTAGGGATTAATTTATTGCTATTAGCAGATCCACCAGGAAAACGCAGGTGGCTAGAAGAAAATTTACCCACCAGAAAAGGAGGGCTATGAAAGCCTTTTCAAGTAATGGAAGAAGAAAACAGATTGTAACTGAAAATGACAATACTGCTAGAGAAGACTGTGTGTTATGGGTGACTGCTGACTAGCAGAAGCGTGATCCATCCAGTGATGAAGTAAAACCACAGACAGAGAAATATATCTGATTTAAGGTATGAAATCATATCGCTACAGCACAGGAAACCTCTAAGGAAAGTAAATATGTCTATACTGGAGTAACTTTGAGTTGCGCAACCACATGTAAGCTAAATTTAAGCTAACTAGGGCAGGTATTTCTAGCAATGTAACCATGTCAGCATAAAGCTCAGCTCAGACTGAAAAAACTCCACCTGCTCAAGGAGTTGCTTAAATCCTCACCATTTGGCCCCACAGAGCCCTGTCCTAGCATAGTTACACTTCTAACAATATCCAAGTCAGATAGGTTGCACGTAATAACTGAAGTATAGATGCTTCTTAAGACTAAAACTCCCTTAAAAGGATCTAAAGCCCTTTGGTGTCACTGGTAGACTTTCCATCGATTTCAGTGAACTTTGGCTCAGGCCTTTTAATGTTAAAGATGAATGTAACATATTAAATTATAGAACAGAGTACTTGGTCTTAATAAGAGCAAATTATTTCTTCAGGGT
Source organism: Penelope pileata (assembly GCA_013396635.1). NCBI lineage: Eukaryota > Metazoa > Chordata > Aves > Galliformes > Cracidae > Penelope > Penelope pileata. Next base: position 1,304,962 of record WBMW01002092.1, on the reverse strand, counting down.
AATAAAACTGATGCAGTTGTAGTGAGACAACTGAGAAAACAGACTCAGGGAAAACTAATTAAAGTATCTTGAGTACAAGAACAAAGTTTCACCCTCCCTGACATAAGGAATTACCTTCAGAACTTTTATAAAACACTTATTCTCACACAAAGTAGGTAATAAAAGTGATATACTGTAGCCTTCTCTCTAACCAAGATCAAACTACCTACCTTCTATGAAAGGGAGCAATTTGCCCAGGATGTGCCTCTTGAACACAGCAAAAAAAAATGTTTGCTGTTGAAATGTGAAAGCCTATTAAGTGCTGGGCTGTGATTGCTTTTCAATTAGCTTTTACAAAGTTCTAAGGAAAAAGTGAAAAGGTGGTTTCCTAGCTTGCAAGACAGCTATTAGGCTTCTACTTAGACAATGTCACCAGAAGACTGCGCTTGGTTTTATCACATAGACATTCCTCTGTCAGGGAGAAAAGGATTTTTAGAGGAAATTGGAGCAAAACTAGAGAAGGCGAGTTGTTCTTTAACAAGTAGAAGACATGCCGGCTTTTCTGAGGGTCAGCCATCCCCTGCAAAGGGCTTTTGCAGTAAATCTATTTGCAGTAAATCTATTTGGATACTGAGAAAATGTTTGATCCGATTGAGTGGGACTGTTCAGACTCAGGATTGAAAGGGAAGAGCTTGGGCTGGAGGAGTTTTGAGCTTGAACTGGAGCATCATGCAGCAAGCCAAGTGGCTTGTTTGGTCAAAGAGAAAAGTAACTTGTAAAATTGATCACCAGAAATATAAAACAAGGCCCTCCCTTATGGTGACTACTGTGGGTACTTAAAGATTTGATGGAGAGGGGTTAGATCTAGACAATCATTTATGCAAGTATTTAACTGCAGATACATGAGAAGCCCTGTAGACATCACCAAGCCAATTTCAAAGCGAAGAACAAATGTAAGTGCTTTGCTGGATGCAGGCCAGAGGCAGATGAAGTTAGCAATAAGACTGCTTTGGAGGCTTCTTTTTACTTCTGAATCCTCAGAGCACCCAGACCAGACCACTTCATGGATAGTCTTGAGAAGAACAGAACTACCTGGAACAGAATTTGAGACACTAGCTGAACCCTTTTCCATAAAGAATGGGGAATTTTCCTTTAGCCCACAAACAGAAATTTGGTATTAGGCTTTCAAACAGCTTTAGAGGCTATTTGTTGATTTAGAGGCTATTTGTTGATTGAGACTTTTAAAACAAAACATCTGGGTCAATTTTTATTTCCTTCGTTGGAATTACTTCATAATTTTCCTGATCTTATTTTGCAGGCCAGGGGAAAAATTAAAAAAAAAAAAAAAAGGATTGTGTCCAAAAGCATTTGCTCAGAAACTGAATTGTAATAATAAATGTCAGCCAGGTATATCAGATCCCTCTCTTTCTGGATGCCATCCTACAGTGTTTTCAGATGGTATTTGAAATCAATTATCATAGTGGGAAGGGCTGTAAAGTATGTCAGAAGGTGGGCTCCCATTCAACAGAACTGGCTTCAGTGTTTTCTAATCTCTGGAAGAGACTTTTTCTCCTTAGTTTTACAAAACTTTCTATCAAGCTGCTACTATTTGCTTCTGGTTATTTCAGTCATGGAAATCCCACTTCAGCTGCGGTTGATTGCAAAAGTCCTACGGAATTCAGAGGAGTCAGGATTTTTTTCCAGTATGGCTGTTTCCAGTGTGGTTTAATCTCCGGGTAAAAACCAATAGAAAAGGAAGACTTCCAAAGCTCTGAAGTGGTCAGAACCATTATGGATAAAAAGTTGATAAGCAGAGGCCCTATTGTCTGTAATTACAGTCATTGTGGCACGACAGAACAAGCACATGTGTACAGGTCTGGAACTCTGCACATTTCCAGTCTTCTAATTACTGCAATTTCAGAATATAATGCAGCGCTAGAACACTGTTACCATTCATATTTATTTGGAAGTGTGTCATTTTTGGTTGGAAGTGAGAGTTATTGACATTTTTCCTTCCATTTCTCAAAAAATAGGATTCTTCATGTTCTTACTGAAAATAAAGCATTCAATATGGACTTCACAAATCAATTTCTGTTCATGACTTGAAGGCAAGCATAGTTTTTTGGAACATTTTTGTGGTGCTGTAATGGAGCACCCTTTGTTTACTCCTACCCTTTATGGAGAGTTCAGGATATGGACAGTGCTTAAGTTCAAAGCAAGCTCTTGCACAGAAAAATGCCGTTCTCCTGTTCTTCAGTACCGATCTAGAATATGCTCTCCACTGGTTCTTGTCTGGGACTTCATGAATCCATAGCTAATATATAGTGAAGATTAGAAAGAGTAACATTACTTCATGTTCTGGGGAGCTGCAAAAATCCAGGCATTACACCTCAGTGCTCAGCTGACATTTGTGTGAGCAAGCAAGGGCTACAGCTGAAGTGTGGCTCTGGGGATCTGCTCTGAATATGTTTATTCAAGGGAAAGGTTTTGTCTTGGGCTTACCTTTGTGTAAAGATGAAAAGCTGAATGATTAGGGTGATATTCTTACTGGAAATTCATTTCTCATTGCTCTTTGCTGCAGTAAGCATTCTGTTCCCCAGCAGTGGTACAAGGGAGACAGGCAAGAAGGGCTGGACTCTCCTCAGTGCGCATTAGCCTTCTTATGACTACGGAAGGGCACAAAGTGAATAACTCTGTATCTGTTTCTTTTGATCAGGTGAGCTCCTGTCAGAGAGGGAAACGCATACACTGCACCCTAGAAACAGCAAAAAGCTTGTAAGAAGTTCTAGAAGGCAGGTAAGAATGTTAATGTGCCTTTTGTAAGACTCAAAATGCTTCATAGATAAAGTTTGATAATTAACTGGGCTTTGTCAGTTTAACTCCTAGGCTAGGAAAGGCTAAGAAAAGACTTAAAAGAAGCATCATTGAAGGGAGTGGCTGCTGGCAGTAAGCTGCAGAAGCCAGGAACTTACATCTGATAGCTGGAACTAGACACAGGATTCAAGATCACACAGGTTAATGTAGGAACAGGTGTCAAAAAATCTATCTAGAAGTACAACCCAGTTTGCCCAGAGACAGAGTTATAAATTAAGATAAATCTGCTTGCCACATTTGTATTAATGTGGTTTTACATTAGCAATTAGGCTATAAAAGAAAGACTTTGTTCTGAGGAGGTGTCCCTATGGCACACCATCAAGACACAAAAACTTTGCATCCTGGTAAAGCTCTCAGCTGCAGAAAAAATGAAATCCACGCTCCTTCCTGATTTAACATCTGAAGTTTGAGCATGATTTATCCCTAACAAATTCAACACCTGCTAGTGTTTCTTATTGCCTTGCAATTTATAAATATTTCTGACAAATGTTCCCTCCTTCTTCTGAAATATATAAACATTATAATAAATCAGCCCTTATTTTAATTGCTATTTTTAACTCAATATTTTAAAGTAATTTCTTGTTTTACTTGTTTTTATATTTTCAGTGACTTCCCTTTGAAAGTGTTTGTTTGGACCATTTTGTTTCTCTGGAGTGGGTTCTTTCCTTCACTCTTGTAGTGCCCAGCTCATGTCTGTGGGCAACAATTGTTCACATACTGCTCAACACCTTGAGAGACAAGCTTACAAAATTGCCTTTCATCACTCAGATCAATGCTCCAATTGGCATTTCTAAATCAATTTTATCTCCAAGATTTTCCTTCCTCACAAACCTCCTCTAGGCCTGAACCACTTCAGTATTTATACTCTTTAAAAAATGAAAGAATAACACTCTTTTAAAGATCAAAGATTTAGTTGAAAGTGACTGGTATGGTAAATACAGTGTTTGATATGTTGCAACAATTTTTGTGAGGTGTTATGACCTGCAGTGAGCTATCACCCTTAAAAACATAAAAAATCTTCTTAATTTTCAAAAGTTCAGGGCACTCCTGAATTCCAGCAGCTTTGATGGGAGCACTGGGTCAGCTCTGGCCTCCACTGGAGTCAGGAGGATTTTTATCAGAGAGTGGATTTTGGCCCATACATCAAGCAGTGCTGATCAAATCACTTTCTTTTTGAGCCTAAATAAGGATTTCTGTTCCTCAGTTTAATGCACTCAAGTCTGAAACATTAGTTCTTTGCAACTGCAAAAAAAAAAAAAAAAAAAAAGGAAATGTTCAGGAGAAAGTTGTACTTTATGCTGAAGTTGAACTTGAAGTGATCTCCTGAGATGTCTTTTATTTGTCTGTTAAGCAGAATGCACATTTATGATGCTGTATAAATAATAACAATAATGTTATCACCTCTCTGTATTCTGTTTATTGTAATCTTTTTATTCTGCAAAACTCAGCAATGAGAGTAAAAATAGCCTCGATATGTGTTTTCAGTAAAGATCCTTGCCATTTTTATTTCATACAAACTTGTTCTCTCTTCCCCAGTCATAAGGCACATTGTATTTAAAGCTATCAAAGGAAAACAAAACGAAAAAAGCGCAAGTCTCAAAAAAAAATATGATCTGATAACACTAAGTAACTCAACTTCATAAAAGCATAAGGCCATATCATCCAATCTTTTTTTTTAAGTACTCTGCAATCAAATCAGTAAGAGTTCTACCTAAAAATCAGTGGTGGTCGATGGCCCAAGGAATTTCGAACATGAATTGTAACCATACAACTCAAAGAGTCAGTCATAAGACAGCGAATCTTTTACCTATAAATTTCAGTTTGAAATGATCTCAGCTTCAATAAGAAGTAATACTAGTTAGGGATTGATGGCCTGTAGGGATCAACATTAAAAGGCAATAGCTACCACAATGTGGTATCCGAGATATTAAAGCTATTTCCCGTACCTAAAAGAGGATATCAAGAAAGTATTCAGATATTAATGTTGGCCAGCATTTGTGAAATGAATAGGCTTGACCTCAGTCCTCCCTCTTTTCTAGCAAATAGATCTCAACATTACGGAAACACTGCAAAAAGTGTCTCCTTATTTGTGACCTTGAAATCACCAGCCCTGTGGATGATTAACTTAATGCAGAGGGAGAAGGAAGGCACATACATTGGTAAGAGGAGGAAACAGAGGGGTTTTGCAAAATCCGCTGCTCATACCACACCCTTTCCATGGATACTTTGTCAAGCTCTTGGGCTGCCAATCCTGCTCTTATATTACCTATAAATATACTTATGGCATATAAAAAGAGTCCTGAAATAATTAAGGCAGAAAATATGAACTGACAGTCTAGGCATTAATCATGGTGTTTTATATTAATCTAGTACGAAAGTCACCACCTTTAGAAACTTCCATTTATCTCACATCCCTATTTAAGCAATTCACACGGTATTTGCAATAGTTTCCTCAATCCAAGGCTAGAGAATTACTACAAATACAATAATCAACTTTGCAAGCCCCAGACAGCGTGATTTTAAAAGCAATTCTCAAAGGGCTCCTGTAGATTGATGGCAAGGAGGGGTTAGTGGAAGGCGCTACTTTCTCAACTATAAGCGAAGATGTTCACCATTCAGCAAGGAGCCTAACATTGCCAGAAAAACCAACATAGCGCCTAAAAGTAAAGGCTCTGCTGCGCCTCTTGGGGTACTTCAGCTGTATGCCGAAGACCTGGGCCCAAACACGTGTCACCCCTGGATGGTGATCATAGAATCATAGAATCATAGAATGGTTCAGGTTGGAAGGGACCTTAGAGATCGTCTTGTTCCAACCCCCCTGCCATGGGCAAGGACACCTCCCACTAGACCAGGTTGCCCAGAGCCCCATCCAGCCTGGCTTTGAATACTTCCAGGGAGGGGGCATCAACGACTTCTCTGGGCAACCTGTTCCAGTGTCTCACCACCCTCACAGGGAAGAATTTCCTCCTTATATCTAGTCTAAATCTACCCTCTTCCAGTTTATAACCATTACCCCTTGTCCTGTCATTACCTGTCCTTGTAAAAAGCCCCTCCCCAGCTTTCCTGTAGGCCCCCTTCAGGTACTGGAAGGCTGCTATCAGGTCCCCCCGCAGCCTTCTCTTCTCCAGGCTGAAGAGTCCTAACTCTTTCAGCCTATCCTCGTAGGGGAAGTGCTCCAGCCCTCTGATCATCCTCGTGGCCCTCCTCTGGACCTGCTCCTTCGTGTGTTGGGGGCCCCAGAACTGGACACAATACTCCAGGTGAGGTCTCACGAGAGCAGAGTAGAGGGGCAGAATCACCTCTCTCGACCTGCTGGCCACGCTTCTCTTGATGCAGCCAGGATGCGGATGTGATGGTGGGATAAGGCACTGGCCCATGCTAAGCTGCAGTTTTGCAGCCCCCTGGATAGCTTGGCCTCAGCCCAGTCCCTCCCAGCTCCAAAAGCTTTATTATCCTGAGTTAATGCTCCTCCAGATGCTGCTCAAATGCCAGAACAGAGTTTGTCTGGCGTGGAGGCTGTTTGGGCATCAGAGAGCAGTACATGTGTGGAGCCTTATCTCTCTTGAGCCAATTCCAATCCCTCACGCCTAACTGGTGCCTAATGAACGATCTTGAAGATAAATTGCATCTTACTGGGGCTGCTCCTCACTTGCATTCCACCCAGCTGCCTCTTGAGGCTACTAGAAGAGGCTGGGTCCCCTTCCCCTCTTGATGAGTGTCTGTCTCACAAGATGTTGGCCCTCGTTAAGCATCACACGTTTTGGGAAGGTGATGGGCTGTCTGCATGAAGGCTTGCATCTGGCAAGCACCACTCATGTAAGGCAGTTGTTTACCTGCAGAGTCTTTTTTCCCATCCTTATTTTCCCTTTATAAGATAAACATAGCAAGAGCACATTCACCCACATGACCAGGGCTGGCTACAGCATCTTCTAGGATCTATCCAAATCCAATATGTGCATTGCTTCTGACAGTTTTTGTTACAAAGCCTTCTGAAGCCTTTTTGACCTATTTAAGTCCCATCAGTCCTTTTCTTCAGTCCAGCCATTCTTGGCCCTGTGTTGAAGCAGCTTATTAAAAATTCTATACAGACCTACATTAGTATAAATTAAGAGGTAGAGGACATTATCCTGCATAGAGTGTGAATTTTTATTCAAATAATTCTATTACCATAATTATCTTCTTGAGAAATTAAATGTACATTATTACACTTGATGTGCTACAAATTATAAAAGCAAAATTTCACTTGTAAGGTTGCACAGTTCTCAAGCAATTAGCCATATTGCACCCAGAAAACCAAAATTAAACACATAAATTAAAACAGCAGGGGGGATAATAATGTTAGAAAGGGGGCGTAGATTTTATGTGGTTTGTTGCTTTCGAAGCTCAAACTAAAGATAGTTCTGACAGGAACAGGTCAGACAAGTGGGGTTAACAGGTTTCCCCACATTTTTCTAACTAGCGATGTAAAAAAATTACTTGACAGAACAATTACGTGAGCTACTTTCACCGGTGATAATAACATAATCTAAGCAAGTCATTTAGTTGTACACTCTGTATATAATCTTGCAACATGTCCCTGATTTTTTACAATACATAGCTGTTATTGGCATTTTACTCAATAGGTACACTGGTTCTGAATTCATCGTTCATGCTCTTTTTATGATTATTGAACGCCTGTGGTTGCATCTGCATGCCGCTACCTACACAAAAATATATAGCGTTTTGTATTATTTTATATAGGCAACTTTTATCCAGCAGGTATTAATTATCACAATCGCAAAAAATTATGAACACACAGAAATAATTCCAGAATGACTAAAACATTTAGATAACAGCAGTAAATTAAACAGCATGGAAAAACACGTGAATGCCATTGAACGGACTCCAAAGGTGTCTTGTGCTCACTGAGCTTGCTAAAATTCTTCTAGACAAGCTTCAGCACAGGAAATGTCACATATCTGGAAAATTTGCATTTGCCTTGCCATGCAAAGCTGAATTAAATCTGAGGAAATGCTGGAAACCAGGAAAGAAATAGCAGCAGTTGTCTAAATCTCTCAGCTGTGCAAGTGTAAGGACATGGAGGAACACTACTGTGCTATCCACAGGTCACAGCCAGCAGGGACCAGGAGCACTTACAACACCTCTTTGTGTTTGTGTCAGAAGAAAATTTTCTTTCTGACTAGCCTGTGCATTGTTTATCTCCTGCATTTCATATAGTTCTTCCCTGGTGAATGCTAAGATTTCCCTCCATTTGTTTCCTGTTCCCTTGTGCTTCTAAGAGGAAGCAAATTACATGTGTTTACCATGACATGTTCTGGGGTTGGGTAGTCTTCTAGCACAGTTTGCTAGAATTCTAGGTTATTCGCTTTGGCCTGGAATACACAGAACTGCTTGGGTACTGAGTGCTTAAAGGAGCACCTGTCTTGTTACGGCATTGTACTGCCGTGGTGATACAGAAGGGATTTGCCATTTAGGGGAGATTTCAGGAGAGAGGACTTTGACTTGCTTTTCCCTCACTCCTCCATCTTTTAGCATGCCAGTTTTATTTCTTCGGTTTCTGGGTTAATGTCCCACACTTTCCTTCTTTTCCATCTGTTTTATTGAAGTTCTAGTGTCTAAGAAGGATCAGATTCACAGAGAATCTTTTACAAGGGAAGATTATATTGCAGCTAATTGTCTAGTCCATACTAACTAACTGTGGAGTTTTGTGTATAATTGTATATGCATCTAGAGAAGAGGCACTTCTGATAAAACTCAAAAAATACATTTAAAATCATTTATTTTGCTATAGCTGTTGGAAGAAGGGGGCAAAATTAATGCTTTCCATTGTCTGTTATGATGAAACGGAGCAAAGAAGGTAGAAAAAAGAAAAATAATTCAGAATGTCTCTCCAAGTTCTTGTCAATGAGGTTAAACTCAAGATTACACAAAGTAATCGAATCAGGCTGATCCAATATAATTTGCATTACTTCTGTTTTTCAGCATAAGAAAGGCATATGCCCCTTCCAAGAAATAGAACAAATTCATTCATTAAATTGTGCAGGTGTAAAATTTTCAATAATTGGCGAAGAACAGTAGAATTAGTTAGTAGGACCATTCTGTGTCAGGACATAGTGCCTATGCAAGAGCAATTTCAGAGAGCTCAAAATATAACGTAATTTCTAAAGCCTCTGATTCAATAGCACTATGAATTTGTGCATTTCTTTACCCAAATGCTGTTTCTTCCCCTCCTCACTCTTTGACCCTTTCTCAGTACTGGCAATCCCTTTTCACGGTGTATTTCTGTTGGACTTCCCTTTATCCCAAAGCAGGACATATCCTTCCAGTACAGATCTCAACTCTCAGACGCTGTAAAATTCAGCATCTCAGACATTTTTAAGAGTATACAGGTGACAACTGATAAAAACAATAGCGTCCAAATGACAGAGATCAAAGTTGATTGAGTTGGTTGCTTAAAGTATCTGTAGGCTTCCATTGTCCTGTGGAGTTTCAAAACCTCCCTGCCTGAACCCTGCACTGGTGAAATTGGCTATGTCCACACTTCCCAGGGCTGCAGGGATATGAAGACATTCCCAAGACACATTACTCAGGTTTCCCTTGAAAACCCACGTACCTTATCAGCAGATAACATTGGCCTCTAAGGTCTTGAGGTGCCCCGGGTGCCTGATGTCCATCCTGCAGCACAGCAGAAAAGGCAGGTAAGGCAGGTAGAGCAACTTGGTCATGCAGGAGCATACAGCACAGTCATGTGGAGCTAAATGCACTCAAAAATGAGTGTAAGGGGATTGCAAATTTGACCTGAAAGAGGCTAAAGCCGCCAAGAAGCCAATGTGTCTCATCATTGTAGGTCCAGCATGGACCTATGGCAAGGATCTCTTTATTCCTGAAGTATTGTTAAAAGAGAATGGCAACATCAGTGTATTTGGTTGTGTCTGTCCCAATATGTCTACATCCCAGCTTCTATAAGATTTAATTTATTATACAGGTCACTCTAAAAGTAATGTCTTCTACTTACATCCATGGAAACCACAACAGATACAAAGAGCACAATAACGCTATTTGATAGAGAAAATTCTTAGCTACAAAATGCAATTTTACAACATAGTCACCCATGAGCTGTGCATTTTCACCAGTGATGTGATGAACAAGAACTTGCATGCCACGCTCATCAAAATCTACACCAGCTGAGGTGACAGCTGTGCATGACCATCTGGAACCACCGCAACCAGAAGTTGCCACTGCTGAAACGCACCACCACTGCCTCACTGTGCTCACATCCACTGTTTGGTCTCCACCGACGTTCAGCAAGCACTAATGAATGTCAATGACTGCCATACTTTTCTCATGGAGGAACTCAATTCCACACCTTTGCTCCATCCACACTTCCATGTCAGATGCCATTTGGTCAGAGCACCCCTCTGCTGCCATCTGTCACACGGCAACAACATGGAATGAGATATTGGTGGGAAGGTTCAACCTCTACTGCCATCCCACCAAGATTGGTCTCTGATGTCATGGGCCAACGTCATAAAAATAAGAGGCATTACTTTCAGAGCATCCTTCACACTTTTCCCTCCTGTTGTTGTAGTTTTTTCCATACTTGTTGTGACTGCCATCACTTTTCATCTCTTTCTTCACTCCTCCATCTGCCAAATTCCAGCAATGGCAAAGCACCCTCTTGTGCCATCTATCCCATTCCGTGTCTTCAGCAGTGACACCTATTTTACCTTTTCCCTTTGGCAGCAGTAACGCTTCCCTGGAGTAACACCTCCCTCCCTGCCTCCTTCCATGCCTGCCACTTGAAGTGGAGCATTATAAAACAAAGGAAAGAAGCAGAAAAAAATTTGTAACAGAGAGAGGGAAAGGCCTGAGGGATGAGCTGGAAACTGTCCAGGTTGAACTAGAAGGAAGGCAGCAGGGGCAGGGAAAAGACAAAATAGCTATCAGTTTATCAAGTGAAGTTGCATCAGGGAGCATGGGACCTTTTCAATAGTGGGTAAAAGAAAGGGCTCTGCAGCTGTCTTGCAAAGAAACAACAGCATAATGGGAAATCAGAGGTGGTGTGATTTATCTAGGGAGTGTCACATATGTCTCGACAAAATCATCCAAGAGCTCGTATAAATCAGTCCTAAAATATTCACCTTTCTGCAGTGTTATATGCAAATGGAACTTGCAGACCTTTACACATTTTTGCAAAGAAGCTGGTGCAATGTCATGGTTTGATCTATGTGTTGAAGAACATCAGCTTGAATCTTCAAGGGCTCTCACTCCTCTCATTACTAGGAAAAGAGCTCTTTAAAATCAGTCCAAAACCCACATATAAGCTATGCTTTTGATGATTAAAGCATTAATGGAACTAGGTACCAAAAGTTCAATACAACAGGATTTCTGCATTCTTCCAACCTTTTTATTTATCCAGTATAACAAAGTAAAACAGATAATGAAGGATGGTTGAGTTTGGAAAGCATGCAAGGGAGCTTACTGAGAGTCCAAGCCACGTGACTCGTATTTGGGAGCTGCTATAAGGAAAGGGAGAACTGCAAAATACTACATACAATATATATAGATGTCTCACAACACCCTATCAGGTGTAGCAGCTGTATCACATATGAAGAAGCTGTGATACAGAGCTTATGTGATTGTCTGAGTGAATTTTAGATGCAGATTATACCGGTTTCAGTTTTAATACTTTGACCACTACACCGTGCAAAGTTAAAGATGGCCGTAGTCTTCTGTGGTTTCACTGGGCTTATCAATCTTTTGTTTTTTTAATTTTAAATAATTAAACTAGGTATCTTAGCGATATGTTAATGCAATTGTTGCCCTGGGCAGTTAGAACTGGAGCAGGAATCAAGAGAGACTTTCAGGGTAAAGACAGAAAAATGAAAATGATTAAAACCAAGAGCCTGGGATTAAAATTATATGATTTTTAAAATGCCAGAGTAGCTGTGAAGGAGGGGGAGTCTTCTAAAAGCTTGTCTCCAGCATGCAATAAGAACACTTAGGGCATTCTCTCGTTAGAGGAGCTGGGAAAATTCCACATGTGGCTACAAAGACGACCCCCCAAGGTCACTTTTGATTGCAAGATAGTGGTAAGCAGTAGGAGAAGAATTAAAACCTAAGATTCATATCTTACATGGAGTGGCTAAAGAGTTTTCAGCCACTCTGTAAGAGGAGAAATAGCCTGTACTTACAGTACAGATGGGTGATAATGGCAAGCAGAAATAGCAGCTTGCAGCAGCTGAAAGCAATGATCCCACTGCCCCACTCCTCATGTCCCTGGAGGCCCATGCTCTGCATGGTTTCGTAAGGTTAGCTTGTTGGTGGTTTAGCTAAAGGTGGGGCTGAAGGTCCTAAGAAGGAAGTGCAAATATAAAGAACAAAGAGGCAGAATCTTGTTTGAACAAAATTCCTGCACCATATATACTCCATCCAGTGCTAATTTCAGGGAGGACAAGTATGAAAACCTGTGGTCTTGCATCTGAATATTCAGAGAAGATTCTGTCTTTGTAGGAACAGGATATAACATCTTTTACACATCCATTTTTCTTTGCCAGCATTTGGCATCAGTTTATATTTGTCCAGGGGCAAGGTAATTAAATGCAGCAAGTTGTCTAATCATCTCTGTGACACTCAACTTTCTGAAGGCAATTCACTACTGAGGCTACATTTGAAGATATACTCATTAATTTTCAACAGAAGCTACTGTTGGGAAGATGGCAGAAGCATAAGGTTGGCCAGAAAAGTAAGAAGATAGTAAAGCATTTCCTGTAACTTGGTAAAGTTATTTTAAAAGTAATCTAGGGTGTTTTCTCAGTATATAGATTCAAGAGACTTTTAAAATTATTGTCTCTAAAACAATTAAAATCAGTATTATATGAATGATGGGACTCTCTTATTAGCTAATTATTGTTCCTATAATTAACTGAGAGCAACTAATCACACTGATACATCCTTTGAATAATTGACTGATTGAGGTAATGACTAGCTTTCAAACGTATTTGTCATTAATTTGTAACTCACATAGGTGAAAATATGCAATAAAGTCGATGGCTGCTTGGAATTTGAAGTAAGAGAACAATCCTCTATTCATGTCCATGTCACACTGTTGTGATGAAGTAGCTTTTTAAGTGCTCCTTGAGGGAGTATGCACATTTGCCTTTTTGTCATTAGTATACTCAATTCTCTTTCCCCAGAGGAGATCAGCAGAAGGAGATTGAGGAAGGTGGAGCCAGCATCCTAAAAGGGGGAAGACACTCCTCTGTTTATCTGAAATGTTATTCATATGCTCTCTGAATTACAAACTGGTAAAAGATGCCAGGTTAACAGCCTGCAAGACTGAAATCTGTGTTTTTCCAAAGACTACAGTAAAAACGAAAGCTATGTGCTTTAATATATATCTGGCTTTAACCTTGAACATTTTTCCAGCAGAATGGTCACTTTGCTAGAAAACACTGTTCCAAGACAACAAACACCCTTCAGAAACCTGGATCAAATACAGCAAATAATTTTGGCCAGAAGAATGGATGAGAATGCAGAAAAATTGAAATATTGAATGTCATTATTTCTGGTCTACTGTAGTTTGCTTTTCCGTTTGAACAAAATGTTAGAAAAGGTTGATATAAAAAGGTCAAATACTGGAATAAAAGTCTTAGGAGAAGCATGTGCTTGGACTAGCAAAGTTGGGGTGCTTCCATGTTCACCTGTAGAGGCCATAAGCCTCAGCATAGCTAACCCAAAAAGGCAACACCTTCATGAGGTGAGACAACGTTCATGTGGTCCTGTAAAGGGGCCTCTCTTGCCTTCATTGAGAAGGCTTCGTCCAGAAGGCTTTTGTAGACGGGCCAATTAAATTAGACATCTCTCTCAGCTACCTGAAAGTCAAAACACGTCACTCTGCTTGAATAAAACCTTGCAGGCTGAGCTGAAAAAGAAAATTTGCTTCACCAATCTGAGATCCAGCTACATCTCACTGCAATGCTGACTTGAATGGCATGCTCATGAGTGATATCAGCAATGAAGTCTTGGCCATGAACAATTTCCATATTTGCAGAGAGTTGCTCTGCTTTGGGACTGCAGATTCACAACTTGCACAGAAGTTGGGCTTGATTTCCACCTTTCCTTTCTGCACTCACCAGGGTGTTTTCCACGCGTGATGTCAGAGTTATGTAAGCTATGTAAGCAAAGCGAATAGACAGAGCCACCAACTATATTACACTCTCTGCCCACGTTGTTACTAAAGATGAAGCAAAGACAATCTTACACTGTTCCTTATCCTTCTCCTATACTGATTTTGCCACTTTCCCTCTTCACCTTGAGAAATGACCCTGTAAAGGAGGCTCTAGACCTGCCATCCCGAGGGGACCCCTTCCCAGATGTTTGCTGTTAGACTGGAGCTGCAAAAGGAAAGGAGCAACCTCAGATCTGCCTTACTCACGGGAAAGCACAAAGCCTTCCACGTGCTTGCCACACTACCAGTTGTCCAGGAATTCCCACGTATAAACTCTTGCTTCTATTAGAGATAACCTGAAGAAGGACAAATTGTCTGGATATTCTTACATAGGGCATTTGCAGCCCTGATGTGATCTGGAATTTGTACACAATTTCCTATTTCTCATGGCAAATGCAGTTTAGCCCTCACTGCTCTACTGCATTTTACCTTCCTTTGTGGCACTGGAACTGTACAACCTCTCTCAAGCCTTTAGTGCCTGAACACTCCTACCTAATCTCAAATGAATTTTCAAAATGTAAGATCCAACTGTGTAAAGGATCAGAGAAAAATATTCTAAACCTATCTGTCTAACCAGGCACCAATCACTGTGTTATCTGAGCACCTCACAAATAAAACATGTCTTACAGAACGTTTATTGCATTTTATCTCAGCGATGTTGTTTGCATATCAGTCTTTATCTCAGGATTTTGCAAAATACCTAAAAGCATTTTCATCAAAGCACAGAGAACAAGGTGAGAAGTAATTGCAGTTATTCAGACACCATGACACTTTTTACAACTGTGAAACAACAAAGTTAACTAACGAGATAGTCCACACCTGTGAAAAGATTCATAAAGGACACAATCTTCTCTTCCTACAGAAAGGTTTCAGTTAATTGCTGAAAGCTGACCATCACAGAGAGTCACTTCTGTGCAGGAAAGTATACCTAATGCCTTCCTAATATTAACACAAAAAAGACCAGCCTGACATTAAAACAAGAGGCAAACTTGCAAGAGAGGTTAAATACGTTCTTGTTGGTCTAATTCACCACAGTAGGATGAAAGAACACCAGACCATCTCCACTTCTGTTACAACTCCACATAGAAGAGCCTAACTCCACTTCTGCCTCTGTACCTCCACCTTGAAAATGGAGATAACCACACTCATTTGGCTCACGTGGACACTGTGAAGGTGCTTTTTAAATCTCTTTCAGAAACCCAATAGAAGACCCTTCCGAGTTTTAATTGATCTGCAAATTGATAATGCGAAAGTGGCAGAAAATGTCACAAGTGTGGATTAAAATTACGTAGGATGTGGATCACTAGGATGAGCTCTTCTGTGGGAGGTGCTGCAGAAATATCTCCACTTCCAGGGAACGTGCTGTACTAGTGCACAAAATTTCAAACCATACTCAAACACTGACCCTTTTTCATCTCTCTCTAAGTTGCACCCCAAGGAGCCAGAAGTGTTTTTTTCCAGCAATTATACATAATTACATAGTGATACAAAGTGCCATAAAATGAGTGAGAGAAGACATTTGCAAATAAGTGCTTTTATAATCCTTGTCATGGTGTACATTGAACATTTTATCCACACTCGATCTTCATATTTCCTAATTTTACATTTTGCATCACAGTCATTCTGTAGGTGAAATACTCCATTGAAGTATGCAGCAATTAGCCTACCTTTATTTCTAAACAGAGGTCATATCGTTAATTATTAAACAGTTGAAGGAGTCAGAGAGGTCTTTTCTTAACATGTTCTGCTTCATAAGCTTCACAGTGCAATATCTTCTAGGGAAGATACAAGGACTAGTCTTAAAGGGAATAGACAGGAATATCCTTATTCTCCAAAAGTTATCGTCTCCGTCTTGCAGCTGTGAGACAAAGATGTCTACATAGAGCAAGGCCTGGTTTTGCAGAGAGTCTAAAACTGTCCATCTACTTAAATGAGTGCAGCTCCTGTCATATCAATGATACTTTATACGGCAACATTGCTGAGCTCTACAAAGCAAGCACAAAGATATAGAAGTATCACCATGCAAAGGAGCCGCATTATTATTCTGTAGGCTTGGTTACTCATGGAAGTAGGAAGGATAAATAAGGAGATTAATGTATATATCCTGAACTACCTCACATTAGCTACACTGCCACGTTTTCTTATTCATGGTAGATGCAGGGTAATCTTTCCCTGCTTATAAATTTATAAATGCACTCTGCGTGATAATGGATGGTGTCTTGTTTGTAATGATTCTCCAAATGCCAGTTCCTTAGAGGAATCCTTTCACCCTACACGGTAAACTGCTGGGGGTGTGATTCTTTCGGGGGATTCTTCTGTATCCCAAAGACACACACATTTCACTATTTTGGAAAAAAACACTCCACTACAGGCAGAAAATTTATGTTTTGTGCAGAAAATAAAAGAAACAAAAAGGACAGATCCGAAAACTGATTCACAATTTATGACTTGTTAAGCATTTTACTTCATAACCACAATATGTTTACATAAACTGCTTTAGTGTAAGAGTCAGAAAGTTAATTGCTCAGTTGCAGGAACCTTAGATAAAAGTTTGTTCAGCAACTATAATTTACTAGAACCTACCAGAAGTCTGCAAGTAAATAACCATGCACTAAAGTAATTCTACTGCCCTCTGATGACTTGCAAGTAATAGAAGGGTTTTGAAGGAAAAGCAGCGGAGATTGTCTTCTGAGAGGGTGTGTTACTGATTGTGATTTATTCCAATCAAACTCCTGAGTAGTATAATTTCTGTGCTCTCTCATATCTATGATTGTCCATTTCAGGAACGTCCTGTAAGCCTGGGCCAAAGTTTTCAAAAAACAATGCTTTGCTGCTCTGCTCCCCACCCCTTTCCAACAGTGATAATCCTTAAATGCCACAGCCATACTGCTAAAAATGTACGTTTTTCTATACTTAGTAGGAGATCAGAAGCCTATAAGATAATGTCCAGAAGTGATTGCATTATATCCTTCCTTATGCTTCCCATAAACTGAAATGTCATCTCCATAAACTTCCACTCCCTTTAGGCCCTCTGGGCAGCATCTCACTCATTTCCCTTCTGTCCAAGGGTCTGCAGAAGCAGTAACTCCCAACCAGCCCTATGCACTTTGACACCTGCCATCGCCAAGCTGGGCAAGGACTTTGGGCAAGCCACACGCTGCACCCCATCAGGGCTATATTGACACATTAGGTAGACAGAGATGGAGCCTGAGATCAAGCAAGCAGTCTTGAGGCTGTTTATTTCCTTCCCTGTTGCATGCTTAGGCACCTTTTTCTTCTTCACCCAAGAAGAGGGTTTTGTGGGGACCTATGGGATCATGGACTGCGCAGGGTGGGTTTCTATCTTCCACAGCAGTCCCCCTGAATCATCACTTCTTACAAAGCCAAGGCCCAAAGACTTCCCTGTGCACTGTTGGAGCTGC
Source organism: Penelope pileata (assembly GCA_013396635.1). Lineage (NCBI taxonomy): Eukaryota > Metazoa > Chordata > Aves > Galliformes > Cracidae > Penelope > Penelope pileata. The sequence continues at coordinate 1,287,457 of WBMW01002092.1, read as the reverse complement.
CCTTGGATTACCAGGTTACAAAGACATCACTCATATCCTCTTTGCTTTTGTAGCGTGTATGGGCTTTGAATGGCTCTAGACAACTGATTTGTCACCTTGAGCCAGTGCACTTTTTTGCCTTTACAAATCCCAGTCACCTCTGCCCTGGAATCAATGTGAAATTTAACAACTGTATTGCAGACCTTAACAATAACAGTCTAGGCTTCTTCATGAATGCCTGCTTTGGACATTGAACTCAGAAAATAGGTAATGCTCACTTGTATTTGCCCTTTCTCCCTGACTCCTTTGCTTTGACAGACACATTCCCAATATCCTATTATCTTACATGTTTGTACTACAGTAAGTGGGCATAACTGATTTACCTTTTCTCCAGCATTCATTGCTTTCTATACTTGTGTCCTGCCCCTTTTTATTCATCTTTTCTTCAGAACTGAACAAAGAAGTTTGTTGGAAAAAGAAGAACAAGATTAACACTGAAAACTACCATGAATCCATCTTCCCTTCACCATACAGTTTCTGTCTAAAGCCTTTCCTCAGGTTTCTGTCTTCCATTTAAAGAAACATCAACTTCCTAAACAGGAATTTTTCCTTTTTCTTCCCCAGCACAGGCTTTACTTGAGCACAGAGCCAGAGGCCTTTCCAGCACATTCATCTTCACAGTGCCATCCCACACCATCCCCATCCCTGGTGTTGCAGACTTGGGCCAAGTAGAACAACAGGCAGCACAGCAAAGTTGTACCAGAGAAGCATTCAGCATATGCCTTCATCCTTTTAGCACATTTTAGCAACTGAAAGTTAGGAAAAATGTCAGGACCAAGTCACTAGCGGTGTCGGGCATCTGTGAACACGTCCCACTCAAATCTTAAGCTGATTATGAGACCACATCTTCAGCAAGCCACATGTCATCAAGGGACTCTCACTGTGCACGCACTTTCCTTCTTGTAATAAAAAGATGTATTTTTCTATGATTTCTCTAAAGAAGCAAAATTACCAAGGAGGAAGCAAAGAAGGTTAAGAGATAAAGATGGTTATAATCACAGAATTAATGCCAGCATAGAAGTCTCCAAGAGTACCTGCACTTAGGAAAAAATTACCCAGTAAACATCTGGACCTCTGCTAACCCAAGAATATGATTCATTAGGTACCAACTGACCATCGGTGACTGCTGTTTGTTTGTTCTCTAATTGTATTTATTTCTTTTAACTCAGATAAATAAATCTCATTTCAACCCTAGTGCATGACTCACTCTTCCCCAGTAAAGCAGGTTAGTAGCAGCAGTTTCCTCAGCTGAGAAGTATCAAGCGTCTCTCTCTATCTCTCACCTCTTTTGTAGCAATAACTACTTGGTGTGGTGATGATAAGAGAAGCTCCATTCAAGTGTTCAAATGCTCCCAGTGAAACTAAAAATTAGTGCCAAGAACAGCCCCAAATTGAAGAGCAGATGTCAAAAAGTCCCCCTCAAATTGTGTAAAGGGGTAGGAAAGAGGCAGAGGAAATGAGAGATAGGAGGATGACCTGCTTTTTCTCTGCTATTTCACAGAATGATTCCAATAAACCTAAAGCTTTCTCTTTTCGGTAGTAAATAGAAAGTTACTTCAATGAAGCCCATCCCCTACAGCCACAGGATTCATTCCCTTTTTCAAAAAAAAAAAAAGTTACCTCTTCCTTTTGCCAGCCTGTAAAGGTGAAGGAAATTAAAGTTCCAGGGATTAAGCCTGCTGTGCCATCTACACAGGCATTCACCTCCTGATTGAACTTCAGTTATGCTATAAGAGGTGGCTCAGCATGGAGCTGGGGACCAGGCTGAGCAGGGGGCAAAGTGGTTTCTCAGCTTGTGACCTGTGGGCAGTGTGGGGCTAGGAAGGGAACCAGCACTGCTCGTAGTCATCAGATATGAACATGTTAAAACCTGAGGCTGTTGGTGAATATTGTATTGCCTACAGCCTGACTATTTTTGTTGTTTGCTGGGCAGCTGAAGCTTAGTAGCCCCATCCAGATCCCAATACTCTCATTTGACTGGTACATATTCACACTGTGAGAGTATTGCACCCCATTTGCTCATGTTAAGAATTTGTATTGAGGAGGGTGTTTCCTGACAGGAAGGGGATGCGGAGAGGGTGTTTCCTTTCACTGTGGCAGAATTTCAGCCTTCCAGCATCAACACTGCTCCTGCATAGACCTCCACTCTTGAAGTGAGTTACAGCCTAATATGAATTTCAGCCCCAACAAGAGTGCAACTATGGAAATATTTATACCATTGAATCTATTGGGGGATGCAAAGCCCTTCAGAGTTTAAAATTGACTTGGTAAATGATGCAGATCTGTGGGGGACCGTGTATTCCTTTTCTCCCTTTTCTCAAGTTACATGTAGCTTATTTTAGTTTAGTTCAAAACTCTTGTTTGTGTGTGTGGGGGGGAGGTGTATACATACATAAGCATATATATATGTAACTGGATTAAATTGCTCCTCTGAATTAATCATAAAATCATAGAATGGTTCAGGTTGGAAGGGACCTTAGAGACCATCTTGTTCCAACCGACCCTGCTATGGGCAAGGACAACTCCCACTAATGTGTCCTCTGTCCTCACAGAAGCTGAAAACTATTCTGTTGGTTGAAAGAAAATTAACAACAAAATAAGAGGGTCCAATTCTCCACATAGAGAATGTTATTGCATTTTGCAGCCTTGAAACTAGATTTTCACTGGCAACCACCTTTGAAAATTCTGAAATCCATTTATAGACAGAAAATCTCTCGAGGACTTTTCTATTTTCCTGTGATCCACAGTATTGCACACAAGAAGAGAATATGTAGAAATTTATGGAGAAGAGGTAGACACTTCAGGCTGTGCCCCCAAAAGAACTGCACTTGAGTCCAGTGTAAATTTATCATTCTTTCCTGATTGTTCATTTCCTGCCTTCTCCATCAAGGAAAGGTAACATACAGAAAAATTTCTAGACATATCCTTGTTCTAGGTGATTGGGAGAGTACTAGCTATTTTAAGGTTTTTCGCTGTACCAGGCCATACTTGCGTTGCTCACAGCGGTGTGAGACTACTGCTGTTTGAGTGGAAGTTCTCAGTACTGCTACTGGATAATACTTTTCTTTGTGGAAAATATAATTACTCTTTATATGAGAATGACGTTAAGGGAAAACACATGATGTTTTTTCCCTTTTCCCTTTTCTTCTTTTGTCAGGTTCTCGCAACTTCACTTTGAAAAGCACTAGCAACCCTGTATTTCAAAGCAACTTCCTGCTTCCTAGGCCTTCATGTTAGGAATTTGCTTTTTCCTCTCTCCACGAATAAAACTCCAACTTTCACATCATAGCAGTCTGCTGGAAGAGAGGAAGGGAATCTCTCAGTTCACATGTACAGGGAAAACCCAAGTAGATGCCCAGGTTTCAACACTTCGTTTCTCAGATTCCCAACCTGCTGGGCATGAGACAGCCCAGGGCTGAGTGCATTTCTTCCAAGTACATTTCTGAGAAAGCAGTGTAGTTCAAATGTCAGAAAGACCATAACCAAATCTTAGATGAGTTGTTGTTTAGAAAAATGTGCTTGCAGAAAAAGAGGAAAGCTGAAATGGAAGGACCAGAGGATAATTCAGGAGGAAAGGGACCTAGGGCATTCCACAGTCCAACCTGCTGCTGAAAGGGTCAGTCAAGACACCAGACCAAACTTCTCAGAACTTTATACAGTCGTATTTACAGCCTCCAAGGATGGACCCCTCTCAGCATTGCTTGGCACTTGACTCCGCTGCCTGGAATTCTCACCAGAAAAATGTCTTTCCTTACCAACAGGCAAAGCCTCTTCTGTTTCAGCCTGTGCCCATAGCTCACCATCCTCTCACCATGCATCACTGAAAAGACATTGGTTCTGTTTTCCAGATGACCTCCTTAGCTTGTATGTATTGCATCCTTGCAAGCCATCCCTGACTCCTTCCTCATCTACTGCTGGTCATCCTCCACCTTGAAGTCTTTCTTTAAGCAGGAGGCCTGGAAGAAGTTCTTTGGGGGTAGATTGAAGCAAAGAGGGCATTGAGCATGTCAGGCTTATTTGTGTCTATTGTCACTAAATCACCTGTTCCATTCAGCAATGGTACCATGTTTTCCTTGTTCAATCTTTAACTGTTAAGGTAGCAGCAGAGGCTCCTCAAATTTTCCGTGACATCCATTAGAAGTATCAATTCCATCTGCACTTTGGCTCCCCTAGGACTATGCCTACCTCCCCAGGAAATACATCTAAATTCCTCCTTTGAACATCTTCCAGCGTTCCACCCACTATATGTTGACTTTTTGCAGTGTCTGTCTATCCCAGGGCTTTGCCAGACTCTGGCTCCCCTCACCAGGCCTGTTCCTGGTGGTGCAACAGATGCCACAACCCAGCTTTGTCCACTCCCTCTCCCCAGGAAGGTGTGCAATGCTGGGGATTGGGGCTGCACCCCATGCCCCCCAGCCTGCCCTGCTCCTGTGACACTGGCCCCGGGGGTAGTGACACAAGCCCTGGCTGACAGGCCCTGCCCTGCAGCCCCAGGGAGCCCAGAGGGAATGAGGTGGCGGTGAGAGATGAGGGACAGGGTGAAGGAAGAGGAATTGACTGGACAAGAAGTCAAAAGCAGCAAAAAACCAAACTTCCTCTAAGCAGAAAGTAGTTTTGTACATTTTATTTCCCGGGTATCTCACTTCATACTCTGGGGCCTGATTTGCTGAATTGCTGAGTATCACAGCTGCAACTAAGCTCAATAGGACCTGAACTCTGCTTTAAACTGATAAAGCTGAGCACACTGGAAAAATCTGGCTGTAGGTGCCTCAGACTGGAAACCCAAAATTTTGTCGGTGAATCTGTGAAATAGGGCTAATAATATCCCTTATTCTCACAAGGGTGTTGTATAAATAAGTGCATTCATTGCAAAGTGCTCAGATACCACAGGGATGAGCTCAATAGAAAAGCCCAGGAAGCAACTGAAAATTCTGCCTTTAGAGAAGGATTTGAATAGTGTGCAGTAAATAAGGCTTGAGGCCTTGCGTTTTATAATGAGGAGTAAACAAGAGGCTGAATAACTGCTGATTAAGTGAGCAGCATCTGTCCTGTGTGCTAAATGAGGTATGGTCCTTTAGAAAAGAATCTGTATATGACTACCTCATTAATGGCTATCACATAATACATAGACACAACGGAGAGGACAGTTCTATCTTCTCCCTGGTTTTAATTCTGTCATTTCCTGGCTCTTTGTAACGTGACTCTGCAATCATTAAACTGTTCTTTTTACATCATTTCCACATGCACTTGTATACATATGTATTTAAAAGAGTGTGTTTTGATACAGCTCCAAACCTGGTCTATTTTTGGCACACAGTCTTATTCCCATAATGTTGATAAAGCAAGAAATACTGTCACAGTTTACATTTTCTATTTGTTGTATCAGTTCCTCCCAGTGTACATGAATCCTTCTGGCATTATCAGTGGCTAGGAATTCATTTCTTGTACGATTTTGTGGTTCTTATATTTAATCCATTGCATCGATAATTGTATTACAAATGTATGTGTTAAATGCATATCTCACATAAAACAGGCAATCCCATTAGTTAAGGAAGGCGTATTCATGTCTACACGCACAAAAAAAATCCTGGATGATGTGTTTGTCATAAGCACTCGTAATGAGAAAGGAAAATTGGGTTGTGGGTTGCTAGAAGGAGTTTAAATAAATTGCTTTATTGCTATTGAAAATTGCAAAAATAAGAAGATGCTTTCTAAAGCAAGGTGCAGCAATGCTCTCAGGAAGTAATCTTTTCTTCCTCTAAACCAAAATAATAAACCCCAGGCCAAGCCCCAGTGGCTACTCCAATATGTTAGTTACAACATCACTAAAGCCAATGAGTGAAAGGAAAAGCAAGTTTACAGGAAGGTTAAAATGTCTGAAGACACAAATAAGCGTTACCTACAAGAAGGGTTTTAAAGTTCACATCCGGTCACATCTAGCATGAAAAAGAGCAGATGGTATGTCAGCACCAGAAACAGCATCAATATTTTGAGATTAACCTGGCTTTTCTGTAGCCAATGAAGTGCAGGGATTATCAGCTTTCAAGATTTTGTTTTCCTCCCTGTGCTCTAATGTCACACAATTTCAGAGCAGCTAAATATGACAGACAATGCTTCTATCCCTGCTTTGGATTTCATACCAGAAAGTTATTGGAAAATTCAAGAAACGGCTGAAGATGGCTTAAGCTTTCAACACCACTCTTGTCATCCGACCTAGAATCTGGGTGGGCACAAGGGACAAAGAAGCATTACATTTACGGGGGAACAAATATAAAAAATTTCACTGTTCTTTGGGAAGCTTTAAGGATCTTCCCACACATTCACTGTCAGATTAAAATCGTGCTGCTGAAGTGATCTCGACTCCCTTGCTGTCTCCCAGAAGCTGCTGCCCTTGTAGCTGTGGAGGCTGAACAGCTTTTGAGTTGCCTCTTGACCGTCACATTTTGCACAATGGATGTTGTTGTGAATCAAAAAGGATTAAGATTCACTTTAATAAGCAAGGCTGTAAACTGCAGTGGTTTAGGAAGGGGCCCACACTCCATACCATGGGGTCAGAAGTTTCCAAGAGAGGGACAAGACTGAAAGCCAGAAATACAAAACTTCTTTGCCTGCCATAGTTCAGTCTGCTGCTGAATGTCAAAGTCTTCAGTGGAAAATGACTAAAACATAAAAAAAAGATGAGGAACCTACCCAGAATAATAAGAGTCATATGATACCTTGAGACTCATGTAAGTTAACCTACAAGATCCTTTCTTTCCCAAGAATTATGTCACTTTCCCCAGCGCCATGGATCACATAAAAAATCACCGCTTTTGTGAACAGGGAAATTTCTTCTAAATTTAAGTGTTTAACTTGTTGAGGTGAACTTCCTAGGGACTGGCTGAAATTAAAAGGAGAAGAGTTGAATTATTTTGTTTCATTAAAACTACACATAATCTTGGACACTCTAAGTATTAATTGCCAGTTAAACAAATAAATACAGATAACACAACAAGGACAAGACAAAATGAGGAGTGCACCAGCCCAAAATAGTATCTTCCTTACTCCCTTGCCTGAGGACCAGATCAATGTGCAGAAAAGAGAGACAAACATTTAAGCTAATAGGAGACAATTATAGCAGTTAAGCTCTTTCACACCCACCTTTCATTTTCCCCCCTAAAGTGAATTTGCAATCCAGACAATAGTACACGAGATATGTCATCCACTGTTTCAGTAGTGATACAGGTGGGTGGAACAGGGCACCTCGCCTGATCCCACGGCATTGAAAAAACCCCTGTCACTACATTGTGTTTGAAATACTACATCTGACAGCCCTGCCTCATCCCAGCCCTTCCTGCTCCAGCCTCTCGGTCTCAGTGCCGGAGCACAAAGCCACCTTTTCTGCATGGTCTCCCCAGCTGGGCTCCCATCTGGTGAGGCCTGGGCTGTGTGTGCTCACTGGGATCCCATGGGTTGTGCTGAGCAAGAGCAGATCAGAATAAGAATCACTCAGCTGGCGTCAGCACGTACCCAATATAACACATAGAGTGTGGCGATTCACAGCAATTGTTAATGCACCAGGGCAGTGACTGAGCCCTGGCAACCTTTTTGCTAGCCACATCCCACTGCCTAGGCTGCAGCAAAGAGAACCTATTGGAGCAGTGGCGATGGCGTTGAAGGTCTTCAGGCACCCAATGCACAGCACAACGGTACCTGGCACAAGGGTACCTGGCCATTTGTGAAAGCTTCATGTTGACCAGGCTGCACTATCATGTGAGGGACGTGGCACCAGGAACTTGTTTCTAATGTAAGGAAAGGCAGTGAAAATCAGCAGAATAATGGGCAGATCGTTTCAACTTTGTTGTCTCAAGTAATACATTGCCCTGCAGTGGAAAGTAAGTGGTGACCACCAGACAGCTGTTTTTAACAAATGCTACTACACGTACTTGTGCTTTAGAGGAGTCTAAGTAGATCAAAAGCTGACATCTTATTTTGAAAAACAGCATCCTTTTTGCCTTGCATTATAGAGGATCTGAGCTAGCAGGCCCCTTATCAGATGTATTCCTAAAATGAGGAAGATGTAGAGCCGAAGAGTTACATAGGTATATTGGAATGGAAACTGGCTGTCACTTTTAGAAAATACATACCTTCCTTGTTGTCTGTAGCTCAAAACTGCATCTGGAACCCCTATTGTTGTGGCAGAGCCTAAAAGGAAGCTTTATTTCTTAAGCAATGAGAGGCAAAGACGTGCAGCTTTCAAACTGCTTCAAATTTTGCATGCCCTGTTCAGAGGCTGCTTTTAGAAGGCACTTCACCTCTACCAAACACTGCCACAGGGCAACACAGTAATGGAAATTTCAAGTCCTCTGCTCCTTGCAGTACCTTTCTGGCTGTGCAGTGCTCTGTAAGCAAAGATACAAGCCAATAACGAAGGGGATAATACTCTTATTTATTGTGTCCCCTGATCTCGAGGGTTTCAGTGACACTCAGAACATACCTCCCAAATGAATAATTTAAGTCTTTATGGATCATTCAGTTTCAGTTCACTCTCTGTATTTTATCCAGCTCAGGCTGTGTCGGTATAATGCAAGAGATAGCCACTCAGATACTGAGCACTGTTCTCCATATATGTAACATTGGCCCGTATTCAGGCCTGGAGACAGAGGCTTTTGTGCAGATATTTTTGGCTGATATTGGGAACTGCTATGATAAAGAGGGAAGGAAGTCATCTGCAGAGCACAGGAACACACACACACACATATAAAAGCAGTTTTACTGGTTGAGGAACCCAGAATCAATGCTCTACTTGAGCTTTGGATATTATCAGGGCTATGAAGCAGCAGGAATTTCTATCTCAGAGACAGCCCAGGATTTTGAATCTTTCCATATGAGATCAGGATGGAACAGAAGGTTTATTTTCAAAATTTGCCCTACAAATGTTTTTAATTAAAATGATAGTTTCTGTTTTGACATTTTTCATTTATAATATTTCATTTAAAATAACATTTGAAGTGAAAGCCTCTCCAAAATGGAACTGAGGGGTTCCAGCCTGATCAGATTCAGTCTTTTCAAAACATTAAATTACAGAAAACGAGGAGGTTGCTTCATGACTTTTCATTTTGAACAAAATGAAATATCATTATCATCAATATGTCCTACAAAAGGTCCCAGCTATAACAAGCTGATATTATCTAACACAAAGCTACTTCCACCAAACATTTTTGACCCTGTCTCCTAAGAGGTACTTATTTACACAAGGACAGCTTGGACACCTGATGTCCCTTCTGTATAATCACTCTCAGTTCTGCCTCTCTCAACCTCATTTCTTATTAAAGCCACAAGTGGAAGCAAGCTGGAAAAGCTATAGGGAGGGGGAAAAGACCTAGTGGGAGAAGCAACTGCTGTACAATAGAAGGAAATGCCTTATGCAGGGACGCAACTATAACGAGAAAGCACTCTGTCACATGCATATTCCCCACTCCCAAAGGGCTGGGGTAGCAAGCGATGGTTTGGTGGGAGCTGAGCAGAGCAGAGCTGAGTCTGTTGTCTCAGTTCTGCAGACTCTGTTCAGGGCTTTGGAGCCTGACTGAGCCTCAAGCTGGGTTCAGATGAAATATTTATCTGAGAGCCACAAGGTTCATCTCTGCACTAGTGCTTCACTCATCCCTGCTCTGCCAGAGGAGGAGGTAGAGACACCGCGATGGTGACACGTCCTGCAGAATTTAAAAATTACCATAAGGAAAAAGAGAGAAGCATTAATTTTAAGAGCAACAATGAACATATTTATATGTTTCCTTGTAAAGCAAAAGATGTAGCTCAAACACTCCAGGAGGAGGGATGCACAGTTTTCCTCCAGCTACCTTGTCCCTTGGATGTTTGACCCACCCCCCTCTTCTCTGCCTCAGTCTCCGCCCCTCAGACTGCCCTGGTAGCTGCAGGATAAAGCCCTTTAGTTGTCCCCCCTGCTCTGTCCCTCTGTCTAGCCACTCACCCCTGGATGGGGGTTTGAGGCAGGGTTGGATAGCAGTGAATTTGTTGCTGCTCCCATCCTCCCTCTTTCCCTTTCCCCTCCTCTTTTTCACCCCCTCCATGAGCACAACAGAGGTGGCACTGTGCAGTGGTTCATACGCTCAGTGATGGATACTTCAACATCAGCTGCAGTGAGGTGGGTGCCAGCTCCACGTTGCCTCTGGCTGCATCATTGCTGTCTACAACAGCACAGCAGTGACAGCTTGATTCAGACCCTTATGGTGTAATTGCTGTTTACTTATTGCATCTCTCTGAGTTCATTCTGCTCTGCAGCAGACTTCACAAAATACAGGGAAGACTTACAGTCTTTCTGACAAAATGTTCGGGGTTCCACCTCCGACACTGCACTGTGTAAGGGTAATCTGACCTTAACTCCCAGTCCGTGCGACAAGTGTGCACTCATCCTTTGAAATTAAGACAACTCCAGCGTTTGTCCAGGGCATGTTGAGTGCTTTTTGGTAGGACAAGAAGAATAAACTATCAGTGCAACAGAGATTCTGGTGCAATATTGTCCCTGGCTTTGCTTTTAAATTGAATATTTCTCCTTATTTTTAAAATAAAACATGAAGACTATTTGAGGTTTGTTTTTCAGTGTTTCGGCACAGACTGGGACTTGTATGTTGTACAATTAATACAAGTTATTAATAGGAGTTAATAATGGAAGTACAGACACTTTAGGGAATGAGATCATTACAATTAAGAATAAGAGGAGCCTACATGATAAAATGGAACCTTACATTGCTTAAACAGCTTTAATAATAACCAGTGGGTTTCCACTCATTAAGATTACTTCAAGTATCTGCATCAGAGAGATGGTCAAAGAAAATGTATTCAGAGATAAATGGAAGAATAAAACAGAGCAATGAATGGAGAATGAGATCACACTTCTTTCTAAATATGCAAATAGATAAACATCAGAACAATAGATTTTCTTCTATCCCTTTCACAAAGGTGCAGTTTGCTTATCTGAGATCATTGTGAGGCTGGTAAGAATACAAGGCTTAATACAAAATCTCCCAGAGGCAGACAAACAGCTTGGCAAGGCTGGCTTGAATGTAGTAGAACTCTCTACATATACATGCACATAAATACATTTGTACGTGTCTATGTAAAAAAAAAAAAAATTAAAAAAAAAACCACAATTCTTTTCCTTTTACCTACTCTTTTCTTTATACAGAAATGTAATTACACAGAATAATTGATGCAGGAAAACAGCTATTCCTTCACTTTAACTTACTGGGATCAACACAGCCATATAAGGATGTCATCCATGGTAGGTGCATAGCTACAAGACATTTGCAGATCTTTGCAGACTTTATGTACCTTTCATGTGTTGTCTTACCCTGTGGTGGTAGTTGCAAAACACCTTGGGAAAGAATGAGCACCTTGAAAGAATGGAGCAAGTCCCCTTTTTTTTTTTTTTTTAAATCTAACAGTATTTAAAAAGTCAGTAGCTAAACCTTAAATAGAAACAGTATCCATCTGCAACAGGTTTTAACACACTCCATTTCTCCTCCTTTTGAATTTCCCTCTCTCATCTATCCCACACCAAACAAGACTACAGAGAAAAAAAATGTATTCTTCCAAAGATGCCACACATTTCATGTGGTTTGACAAGAAGGCCTGAAACCTCTCTTCTGCCGTAGTTCCCAGGTTTTTATTTTGGCTGATAATGCTTCAAAACATGAACTATGGGCCGACTGGTTGGAGGGCATGCAGGGGCTCTGGATGTTCTCTTCCCTTCCTTCCATCCACTCTCCATGCCTGTGATCCTTTTTCTTAAATCAGAAAGATTTCTGGCTCTAGTCATACCTTGCAAACCTTGCCCACTCCTCACTGCAGTCACGGGTTCTTTCCTCTTGTTTGTAGGGGTCTAGCTCAAGTATTGAGCTTATATAAAGGAAAATTCTAGCAGCATCACCTAAAAAGCATGTCTGATGGTTGACAATGATGACAAAAGCTCTCACAGCTCAAGTCTTCTTGTGGTAGATCCTAGTTTACCCTGCCAAGTAAGTAAAATCTTCTGCCCTGGATGAAGGCCATGGAAAAAGAATAAGCCCAGAATTTTTCACATCTGAACTGTAGGTGCCTCATTGTTGTTAAAAAGTGCCAGAAGTTGGGTGTCCAGTTCCTTATGTGCCTTTGAAAAACTCGTCATGGCTGCTTTTTCCCAGTGTACTCTCAAACACAGTGCTTGGCACGTACTTTGTGTTAGCGTCATTTCACGGCCTCTGAAAGCTATGAAGCTGAGAGAAAATGCACACTGCGAATGGCCAGGTCACTTGGACACCCTGCCTCATATCTATGACTAGTTACATCCTGTTCCCCATGTGTAGTCACCTACAGGAACCACGCAGTGAAGACCAGGTGATGTGAGCTGCACTGTGGGCTTGACAAAGTTTTCAGGAACCCATCTAGTGCTGAGGTCTGAGCCACATCTTCACATTCATTTGCTCCAGCACTGGCTAGACTGAAGTTTGTTCAAGTGCATGTGTCCATTCTGGACATCCCTTCAATTACAATACTAAAAACTCACACCGTTATGACCCCAGGTTTAACATTTGGTTGAGGTGGGACAAATGTTCACTTCAATATCCCCGCTTTGTATACCTTCCATACAAAGTTTCCTTCACAAATCTTTGAAATCTTTCAGGTCTCCTTTTAAAACTACACTCTCTTGGGTGTTGCAAATCGGATGCTGAAGGCAGAGCTATTATCTACCTGCCTGCCTCTCTCGTTGTGTTAGCTTCTCTAACAAGAATGGGGAAGTGCAAGAAGTTGCAATATGAAACAGCATGTCAAGGCTTTTGAAACAGCAAACAGTAAGTTACCAGGGCTTTCCATTGTACTTTACCACCATTAAGTAAATCTGTTTCTGAGACAGGTGTTTTCTATAATCCAATTTCTTTAATGAAGAGTCCAACCCACAGACAGCTAGTGTCAGGGACTGCAATGGGAACTGATGACTCTATCTGTCTGACAAAAGCTAATTCATAGGAGTCATCTGTGTGAAAAATAAACTGCAGCACTATTCATAAAACATATTGTCCATGAACAAACTCATGGCAAATGTAGCCTGAATAAGTTTTCACTCTCACTGTTTCCTGAGAAAGACATGTCACTCTTTGAAAGGTATGCATGGTAAGCGGTGCTCAGAGCTGCAGAGCAAATGCACGGTGACTGGGTGCCAACAGTTCTACAAAAAATATTCCCCAGATAAAAGAGAAGTTGTCATCCAGAAAGCTGCAGTCAGTAAAGATAAAAAGGTTGTTTTAACAAGGGAATCACTGTCAGGAGAAAACAATGCCAAAAAAACGAGCAAAGGCAAAAATATAAATACGAAAAATGTGTATTACATCATTCTGTGTTATAAGAGCAATAATGTACATAATCACAGGGAAAAGAATATCCAGAATGACCAGGAGGAAAAAACTGTTTTCAACTTTAAAAGGTTAATAGTGAAAAAGAGGCATAAAAACCTGAGCCTGAAGGGACCTACATAAATTAATGTCTCTGATATTTCATCCACGTGAGTTTTTTTCTTTTCCTGTAGATATCTTTATCCTTTACCCTAATTAAAAACTTCGTTTACGTGTACTTTGTCTCCCTCTTTCTCTTTGCTGCTCCACTCTATTAGGTTCTTTTTCTCTCTGTCATCTTTTATCTTTCCAGATATCTTAATTATTTTTTCCTTAAGGTAATATTTTCTATCCAGTGCAGAAATGATTGCTCCTTGTTCTTCTTCTTTCTTTTTCTATCTTACCTTCTTCCTTTCTTTCTTCCCTGGGTTGTGCTCACTTCTCCTTCCTTTTAGCCAGCTCTTTTCTTTCTTCCATGTTTCCCATATTCTGTCTCCCTGGGCTCTCACGATTTCATCCATATTCTCTCTTACCCTATTTCCTCTATCACCAAAATTCTCATATATTTCCTTTCCATAGCCACAAAAAATGCTGGTTCCAGCCTGTCATCAGGCACACTTTCCTCTCTTGGCAGAATTTTCTTCTCTTAACCTCTCCTACATGTACATCATGTACAACCTCATCCCCAAACCTACTTTTTGCAGTTACAAACTCTCTTCTCACTAAATGTTCTCATGTGAATATATGACCTGTATATTCACATAGGTCATATATGTATACTCACCTGTATATTCACATATGATGTGTATATTCACATTCAATATATGACCTATATATTCACATAGATATTCACTCGTTCCCCCCTGTATACAAATAGAAATAGAGATGAAGCACCCTCTGTTGCTGCAAGGCCAAACCCAAGTTAGAAACTTAGAATCGAAGACTCTTAATTCTGACCATCTAAGTCTCTGCTGCCTGGGCTAAAATCCAGATCTGTTAGCCAAGAGGCGTATGCACTTCCATCTCCTGCTCCTCCCTAGAGCTGTACACTGAACAGCCACCACAGAAACGTGCAGATAGACAGATCTTACCTTTATTGGTAACTATATGAGTCTTATTATCAAAGCCCTTTTAAGCCCTCGTAATCTTGGATGAATGCCTCTTGGGCCAACAACTCCACAAAATAGGCACATCAGAAGAGGGGAAGTAAGGAGGAGAAGACTAAAAAATGTTTTGAGGGCCATACGAAGAGCCTGTAACAGAGCCAGAAGCTTGGTTTAGCTCTTAGCTCTTAGCTTTGTTTTGCCAGCCACACATCTCAGGCCATGCAAATCTTCTCAAGCTCTCCCCACGTGGCACTGACCTCCAGACACACAGACGCATTCTATTTTTCTTGGGTGACCCAAGCTGAAGTCAAAGGAAGAAACAGGAGAAGCTCTGGAATTACTTTTTCTACTGACTTGGGTGAAGCTGAAGATGGCAGCATCACCAGGTCCAGAAAGCAGGGGCATCACTGTGCCACTGTCAGTAAATGCTGCCTGGGCAGGGGACATGCAGTCAGGACAGCACTCCCTGACATCAGCATGTTTCCAGGGTGCCTGTATATGTGTTCTTTTTGCACGGCTTTCTAGGTCATTTAAACATGCATTTGTATGTAGTGAAATACTATGTAGTCAGTTTTCAGCTGGTTGTTTTTGTTTTTTCAATCTAAAAAGCAGCCTGTTGAATAGTCAGCCTGAACTATTTTTGCTTCTTTTCATGACGTACCTCTGCTCACTCACTCTATCCAGATACTGGCGCGTGCTCAGAAGCTGAAAATCTGTCAGAATACCAAAGAACTGGAAGTCCAGGGGAGTGATTAAGAAAATCTATGACAGTTTCTAACATACCTTTATTACCTCTATAATGAAGTTTGATTGAGTTGATGCAAGCAGGTCATTATGATTGTTTTTAAATCAATTTACAGCTCAGAAAGACTTGTGGAGCTGGCACGGTGACAGAGCATCGGATCGCCACGAGAGGCGGCACTGCCTGGCAGCACCACATCGTGCTGCTGCGGTCTCGCTTCCTCTGTAGAAATTTTCATCTGCAGAACAAGAGCTGGAAAGGGGTGAGGAAGAAAAAAGAGATCCCTGTTGCAGTACTAAAATCAGGACATTAGCACATCAGCCGGGCTTTCTTTGTTCTTTCTCAGTAGCATTCTTTCCCCACTAGTTCAACACTGAAATTTAGTTGACTGTTCTTTAGAGATGAGGCCCCCAAGGGCTTCTCACCTGCCAGCGTCACCTTACGCTCCCAGCCTGTACCTCTACTTCTCTCGGGTGCTTTTAAAATGCTTTTGAAGGGATCAGCAGCTCCTCAAGCCAGACCTCTCACACACACTGTCATCATGTTCATTCACACCTAAACTTCATCCTTGGGAAGAAGAAATATTTGTTAGCTCAATAAATAAATATATATACATATGCAACATAAACAGAGCCTGACCACGTGGGAACTGGAGGTACGGAGACACACTGCTCCCTGCACTAAGGGTAACTCATGCCTTCCTGCCTTTCTTTTTTTCACTTCTAATTATTTTTTATTATTCTGTATTTATGCAGTGGAATTATCTAAAACTCAAATGAAGGGTAGGGGCAACTGCTGAGCAGGACCCTTTCGATCAAACAAGTAGAACTAGTAGAAAACGTCCTGAGGGAACATGCCAATCCCTTAAGCTCAACAGGTTCTGCAGAAGAGCTTTCATTTTGGAAAAAAAATTGGTTTTTTGGCACAGCAAAAGCAGAGTTTTGAAGAAACAAATGTTTCGAAGACAAAATCTGTATGTATTTCAGAATATATTACATGTTAGCATATGTTATAAAAGTGCAGCACAAAATAAAATAAAAAAGGTCCAAATTCCTGCTCAGTGTTTCAGTTTTAGCAAAAAGAACAGTACCATGCCTAACAACACTAAATTCTGTACAAAATCCCCTTCTCAGGGGGGATTTTGAACTTTCAGCATTTCACTGAAAATTGGAATAGAATTATGAAGGTTCAGGCTCTGGATGTGAGGATGTAAAGTTTCTGCATTTTAGGAAGTGGAAAATACTGTGTGTTCTTGAGTGTCACTTATGGGTCAGAAAAAAACACTGCAAAGTTGTAAAGGAGCCAGTAACTAACTAATGTGCTATCTTGTGTTGTGTTTGCTGAATTACTATTTTGCTCTGATGCATATGTTTGATTTAAAGAGTTCCCGGCTCTGGAGATTTCATAATTGCTTGGATATAAAGATTCGTATTGAAAAAAATGACATTGCTAAGGCTCAGCCGTGTTCAGACAGAGCTTGTCACCAGCCACGGGGAACACTGCCTGTAGAAAAAATGCCATTATTCGTAGATAAGGATGGCGACTCACAATTACTATTCTTCCTTTCAATGTTTTAATTTTCATGCTGTGTTTCAGTGACATTGAGAGTAACAGACAGGCCAAACAAAGCCTAAGCAACAGCTCTTTGCCACCGCTCCTTAATAAAAGGAAATGTATCACTCTCTACTGCCTGACCTTTGCAATGAGACATAATGAAGTGACAAAAAGAGAAGGGGAGATGCAGCTACCAAGTTTACACTTGAAAGAGTTTATCCCAATGCTCAATTGATATCTGAAACTTCCTCCCAAACAACACATTTGCCAAGGTCAATGAAGGATGTTCTCTTGGCTTCAGTATGTTCTGGTGAGGCCCTCTGAGTGCCCGCTTCATCTAACACTGAATAAACACAGAAAGCTGATGGACACAACAGATACATGAAGAGAGTGTGGCACCTGAAGAGAGCTTGAAATAGAAAAAACATAGGGAAAAAAAAAAAAAAGAGTTCAAATTCTTTGACACAGATTTTCTTTAATAAAGATTCCTGTTTAATCCTACAAAATACTATTGTGTTTTAGCTGAATTAAACAAGCAATGTGATCAAAATACTTGTTAATCCTGTGTTGTTCATTTTCTCTGCTGCTAACACCACCCAGAGTCTAGGACTATTTAGCAGCAGACAGAATTATTGATTGCTTCTGCTTTGCATTTAAGAATAGCAAAACACCCAATTTGGGTTCTTTAACAAAATATCCAGCTATTAATGAGTATATAAAAGGTATTAAAAAAAGAGAGAAAGTGAAAAAGTAGTCTAGACATGTTAGGAATAAAGATACTTTCTTGTCTTTAAACAGCTTTCAGCAATAACACTTGCAGAATATTAATTCTAGCTGTTTGTTCTTGCCATTTTGAGGACAATTTGTAATGAATCGTTTAAAATTTTTGCATAACAAAATGTTTCATTCTACCTAGATTTTTAAATTACAACCTTATAACTTCATAAAGAATTTTTATTCTTTCTATGTAAATCAGGAAAAAAATATTTCTAAAGGAAAATTTAATGGAAATTAACTTTCTCATTTCTGACGTGTTGCTTGTGGTTGAACTCCCTTAGGCCTTTTGGAGAAGGATAGGCTGTCCCCTGGACCACTCAGTGCTTCAGGATGTTTTGCTCAGGGAAGTGTTTCAGCATACCCTAATGCACACTAAGAAGGGAGCTGCCTCCCAGAATGCCACCACCGGAATGTTCCTATGATGTCGACAATATTCACTAAAAAAACAGGTGAATCAACATCAGATATATAAAATTCACTGCTTCTTGTCTAGGGGTTGTCTTTGAAGGCTATTAGATTGAGAGGAAAAAAAATTAGTATGAAGCACCTAATATTCTCTCAAGTCTCTAAATCATTGTGGCCAACTTAGTGCGTTATTAAGAGAAGACTGCTCCTGTCGATCAGCAGCAACAAGCAGCACATCACTTAGACATGGTGCTCGGAAAATCAGGGAAGCAAATAAACATAGAGGGGAAAGTGCCATGCGGAAGTGGTCAATTCATAATAATGACTTTCTATATTAGTTGGTTTAATTAATTAAATGCTCAATTACGCAAATGCTTTGCCTTCTGTTCTAATGGTGATTCAAATAAGTGAAAAAAATATCTAGCTAAGCTAGGCAGGAAACAAAGAAGAAAATTCCTTTCAGGTTAGAAGGCAGAAAAAATCAGACATTTGTTAAGGAAATAGTTCCCCAAGTAACGTTCAGTCTCACATGTTATTATTCACAGAAGACAGAGGGTGGCAGTTCAAATGTACACATTGTTTTTAATCACTGATTTAAAGATGGTGCAGTCATTAAATCGTAATGGACTCTAGCTGAGGGCTGTCTCTCCATTAAATACTAGCAAATAATTTCTGTGTTTGTCTGTCCCCAGTTTTAAGAGGAGATTGTTTGTTGACTTTGAACCTTAACATGAGCCATTCCTTTTCAGCATTTTAAAATAACACCATCTTTATTATTTAATTCTTAATATTTAAACAGGTTGAATAATTTAGCAAAGAGAATAATCCTCTAATTTCACTTTAATGAAGGTTCTGTAAAGTGAAACCCCACAGAGGTTTCAAAATTGTGTCATGAAGATCTTAGCCATGAAAACAGGGTGTGAGCATTGAACACAGCAACAGTGTGGCCACCACGGCAATTTGCTTTCATCTAATCAAGTCATGGACAAATCACAAGCAGAGTTTTAGCAAAACACAATTCCAGGTTCAATAGGACCTATGCGAGGTTGGGCCTAAAGAGTGAAAATGCCCAGTGCATCGTGCCAAAACGAGTAGGAGATTCATCACCCACTGCATGACAACTCGGTGGAAGTTCATTGAATCCATAGAATCATAGAATCATGAAAGTTGGAAAAGTCCTCCAAGATCTTCTAGCCCAACCATTCACCTACCACCAATATTGCCCATTAAACCACTAAATCAAGTCCCTTAGTACCTCATCTAGACATTTCTTGAACACCTCCAGGGATGGTGACTCCATCATCTTTTGGACCACTCTTTTGGAGAAGTTTCTCCTAATATCCAACCTGAACCTCCCCTGGCACAGCTTGAGGCCATTCCCTCTCATCCTATCGCTGTCACCCAGGAGAAGAGGCTGACACCCACCTCGCCAGAACCTCCTTTCAGAGAGCTGTAGAGTACAATAAGGTCTCCCCTGAGCCTCCTCTTCTCCAGACTGAATAATCCCAGCTCCCACAGTTGCTCTCCATAAGACTTGTGCTCCAGACCCCTCACCAGTTTTGTTGCCCTTCTCTGGACACATTCCAGGGCCTCAATGTCTTTCTTGTAGTGAGGGGCCCAAAACTGAACATAGTACTCAAGGTGCAGCCTCACCAGAGCTAAGTACAGGAGGAAAGTCTGAGTACAGAGTACAGAGCTGAATACAGCCTAAGTCTGTCCAATGAGAGCTATGCTGAGGTTTTGGGTCCTGTTGCAAACAGTGTTTAACCATACCCATAGCTGTCAGCATGCAAATCGAAGTCACATTCTCCAGCTTCACGTTAGTGTTATGCACTTATCAAAATGCTGTGCTAAATGAGTACTTCTAAGCTCACATTCTGCCAGCTAACAAAGTAACTAAACGCACTGAATTTTGGACCTGATCATACAGAATTNCAAAAAACGAAGCTACATCTCCAAACCTCCTTTCAAAGACAGTGTAATGACATGCATTCCAGCATAACTCTGCAAATCTGTTATGCAAGAACAGTGTGCCCAAAAACAGCCCCTGGTCATAGCGGTGCTGAAAATATGTTGTTGTCCTTTTTATAAGTGAAAACAAGAGAAAAAAACACTTATTTGTAAAAATAAATGTTCAGGTTTTCATTTATACAGGAATGACTTTGTTGTGTGGTATGCCCTTCAATAAAATTATAGCTTAGGTCCACGAGTGCGTGGATGTTTTGAGGTCTTATACTTAACCTTATCTTTTCTTCATTTTCGAGGTATTCAATATCGTTAACAGCCAGGAATGTAAATTACACACATATGTACTCATGTACATTGCCTACCTAATTTTACAACTCTTATTAAATGCTTTAATTACACAGAATGGGTTATAAATATTAAACCAGAAATGTGTCTAAATATTTTTTACAGCAATACCTGAAGCTATGAAACTCTTCGGATTATGAAAGGTCCTCACTGAAAAATAACTTTCAAAATTTATAAATGAAAATACTGAGAATTTAGACCCTTAGGTAGTGGGGCTTTTTTTCCCAACTTTTAATCCACTTTAGACTACATTAACAGGATTTTAAAAAGCCTTTGTTTCAAGGCCTGTACTGTTATGCTGGTGTGCTCTCATATTAAAAACTACACTAGAAAAACCATTTCTTTTACCTAATTATGAAGAGAATGAAATTAATATACTTCCTCATAATAATTCAGCATTTCCCCAAATGCACGTATTTTCATTATTTGCTTGTACATTAGTTATTTCTATTCCTGTGACCTTATTCCCTATAAATATGTTCTAAACTTCTTCAAGAGTATGGAAAGAATATTTAATACAAAGCAAAGTAATTATAGTCTGAAGGTTCTCAAATATAACTGAAGTATATCCCTGGGGCTATTTCCTGATAATTAGGTATGACATAAATAATCATGATTAATTATATTTCTGGATAGTCATCTGCCTCCAATGAAATATTGCTATCACTGATAATGCTTAACAATAAAAAAAACAACCCTACGTGTGTTTAAACAGAATATTTTCTTAAACCTCATGTGCAGCTCAGCCACATAGGCTATAAATGGCTTTGATGTTTCTCTGATATATTGTGCCACTGGAATAACAATTCCTCATTTCTGAGGGCATTAAATAATATCATTTGGCAATAAATCAAAATCCAGAGGATGACAATTACAGCAAATAATTCTAGTTGATGAGTTTTTGTTAAATAGGTTTCGAACATGATCTTATATTTTCTTTTGTCCAATATACTAAAGCTGAGATGAAATTGCCTGTTTGTTACATACTTCTGGTCGCAGATGTATCAGGTACAGCAGGTATGTGAGTCAGAGCATGGACTATTTAATATGATTTTAAGGAAAAATTTTTGATTAATTTGTTGATGGCCTATTGTGTTTCTGGATCAAGAACAGAACTTTCCTTCTTTGAAAGAATGTCAAAGGCTTTCCTGTTTATGTCCAGCACCATCAGGTATTATTATTAATACATAATGACAGCCTTGAGGTTCATCTTAAACTGTACAAGGCAGTGCCCTGCAGAAGCAGTTCAGAAATAGAAGTGAGAAGGGAAGAACGTGACTAGCAGTACTTTGCACAAAAAACACACAGCCTGACGCTCAGGACTGGCCTTCCAGGTGAGCACTGACCCTACCAAGAGCAGCTCAGCCAGGCTTAAACACGTCAGCAGCTCACTTCTGGCAGAGTATCTGTGGAGCCAGCCTTGTGAGCTTGTTTACAGGCGTCTCTGGTTGTGACCAACATGGGAGCAGGAGCAGAAGGAAGATGGTGCCGTGCTGCTCAGTGTGGATCCAGTGATCCTGTGGAGAAGAGCCTTGAGAAATGACGGTACTTTTGCTGGGCTTGCCCCAGATTCTTCAGGTGGGATGTGCTCACAGAAATACGCGTACACCTCAGAAAGTCCAGCAAGCATCCATTCTAGATATCAGTGTCCAGATCTTCTTTGCCTTGGCTGTTTTAGCCATGACTAAGTTATCACCTTCTTTGATAAGGAAAATGGAGGCAAAACCACCTTCAGGCTGTAAGCAGCACAGTGGCAACAAGCAAATGTGAAGACAACTGCTAGTGCAGCAGGGTGATTCCCAGATATCCACGGCTTCAGCAGGCCTGCCACTGGATGCATGGACCCCTACAGCTAATGCAGAGGAGGTGGGGGAGAACTTGGAAGAGCCCAGGTTCCAAGCAGCATTCTCAACAAGCCACAAGGTGGAAGCAGAAAAGCCTGAGGGAATGGCAGCTGTCAGGATGAGAAATGAGGTGACTGAACAGGGTGCTCAGTTGCAAAAAAAAAAAAAAAGAAAAGGAAACAGCAGAAATGAAGGGAATATATGCTTAAAATAATTCCATGAAGCTAAACATGGGAGTCATAAGGAAAAGCAGGAAAAACAACAAAAAGCTTATAACACCCACCCGCCAAGAGTGTCAATAAAAATGATCGGAGCAAAGGCAAAGCATTTTTTTCTCTGCAGCAAGAAGCACAGATGGGCAAAAGTATAAAACAAAAGCCTGTATGAGGTTTTCATCTGTGTTACATTGCCCATGAATGAGTGCACAAGAAAAATGTTTACCTGAATTACGTTAAATGTGAGCAAACTATGGATTTGTATTCATGAATATTCTTACCATAAAGATGTGTTAAAGATTTTTAAATCCTGTTTGGTTAGTTCTGATGGAAGTATCATAGAGCAGAAACATATTTGGTGAGGTGCATCTGTGCAAAATAGGAATGGATATATGAAGAATGCCAAAGAAATTAATTTTAAACATATTTGTACTTGCCACATCTCCATTTCAGGAACTGTGTAAAATAATACCTAAGCTATGTTTGTAGCAAATCATAGAATTAAAAGGCATTACCAGTCATTATCATTTTGCTAGAAGGCATTCCTGTATTTAATGTACAAATTTGTACTACTGTCCCTGATGTAATCCCTGTTTGTGCAAATATTCAATAAATATGGTACAAAGTTTCTGCCAACATCCAGTCAAGCTGCCACTGAACTCTGTCCATGTATTCAGTGACTGAGAACATGCTGTTTTTAAACTGCCTGAGAAATAATTTACATGGCAGATATGACCAAGCCATGTAATAGTACCTGACTTTAACGGTACCCTTAAAGCCTAGCTGTATCGTTTAAAGAAGCATCTTTCATGGAGACAATATTCTGAAGATAACAAAATCTCAGCAAGATAAAGACTGTGAATGGATCATCTCTGCAGCCTCTGAAGTCAGGCAGAATTGGCAAGCCTTTGCTGTCTTCGGGAAGTGCTCAGGAGAGTAAGATTCAATCCCTGGGTCAAACTGTGAGCCTGGACTTGCATCCTTAGTGAGGTAGCCAGGCCAAATGTGCATTGTATATCTTTATATTGATGCTGGAGTAAAGTATTTGTTCAGTTTTGCTCAGATTTCTCAAGATAAATGAGAGGTTTCAAGGCTAGAAAGACAACCACAGGAATCATAGCTCAGGATTGAAGCATGAAGTGAACCAAATTGACACCATAAAACACAAAAAGGAACCCAAACCAAACAAGAGAAGGAAGTACCAAAAGCTGTCTCCATTCAGTCCTTGACAGGGTCATTAGAAGCAGGTTGTACGGGTTGTTTTTAGCTATAGACCACATTCAGCGTTCCAATATGTTTAAGAATTGTACATTCATTTCAAAAGTTGTCCAAGTGCACATATGATCTGAAGTTGTCTCTTGAAGGCAGTTTAAACTCTCTTTCAGTGCAGAAGTTTCCCTGACAATTTTTCTTCTGTTTGTTTGTGGTTCTGTAGTAGTAGGTTTGGTCAGCATGCACTTGTTTCTTTCTTTGTAGTGTTGTTTTGTAATGAACTCTTATTTCAGCATGGGGCCGCTTCCCATCCTGCCTTATAACACAGCTATGTGGTAATTGGCTCCAGGAAGGAGCCAAAACATATGTTTCCTTATGGCACTAATTAATTAGTCATATGCACACTCAATACTTAATTGCTATTGTACACTCTGGCCTGTGTGACTTCTGTGAAAATATCTGACTATACACTAATCTCAATTAGAAACTCATGGAAAACTGAAAAGTGCCTGTAGTTACTACAAGCAAGAGAAGCAAAATTTCACTAGTCATACCACTAACTCCTAGCACATCACTGTTTTTTTGTTGTTTTTTTTTAATCCATGTACTGTGCTCAATATATTTTTCTAATGTAACCAAGCCTGGAAGCATAAAACATCTGTACTCTACTTAAAAATGCTGATATGACAAAGAAAACCTCTTCCTCAGGACTACTACTCCTCTCCTGTAGCATAACAAGTGCTAGTCAACCACAAGTGCTCCTAAGAATGGCTACTTTTAGTGCTTCTTACCAACAACAGGCAGAGGTTTTGCCCATTAAGGGTTTTATTTTCCATTTTGCAATAGTGACAACCATTTGGAGTTTTGCCCATACACGCTGTGCTGAATTTTTAGGTATTTATAACATTTCTATGGTACTTACTGCCATATTACCAAAGCCTCTCACACTCATTAATCTCCAATATAAATTGTTCTTCTGTTCATTTCTTAGATGACTTGTATAAAGACCACAGCCTTTCAAGCAGAAATTGAGAATAAATTAAAAATTCTTATTTTCTCATTACTTTTCCACTTTAAGTGTTCCTGAAATAGCCAGTATAATTAGGAAAAAAAAAAAAAAGCCACAGGGCTAAATTTTACCCTTAAAAATATGTGGGTAACAGCAAATTTGGAGCTACTGGAAAGAGTTCAGCAAAGGTGATCACCAAGATGATTCAGGGACTGAAACATCTCTTATATGAGGGAGGGCTGAGAGAGTTGGGACTCTTCAGCCTGGATAAGAGAAGACTTGGGGAGGATCTCATAAATGTGTACCTGAAGCAAGGGTGCAAGGAGGACAGACCTAGGCTCTTTTCAGCAATTCCCAGTGCCAGGAGAAGACGCAATGGGCACAAAGTGAAGCACACAAGTTTTCTTCTGAATGTCAGGAAACAATTTTTTGTGGTGGGTGACCAAGCACCAGCAGAGGTTGTCCAGAGGGGTGGTATAGTCTCTCTTCAGAGATAATCAAAAGCCACCTAGACATGATCCTGGGCAATGTGCTGTGGGTGGCCCTGCTTGAGTAGAGGGTTGGATCAGATGACTCGTAGAGGTACCTTCCAGCCTATATCATTCTCTGAACTTTACAGGGCCTACATTTATATCTTCAAAAACAAAACACAGATTGTTTTATTTTAAAACCAAGGTAAAACATTACATATCTTTCAAGTAACTGCACTGGCTTTTTCTGAGAAGTACACGGCTAAATTGTTAACGTTTTGAGAGTGCATAAGTTATTCAATGTAATAACCTTACTAACAGGCTAGTATTAAGCCAAAACCTTGAGGTGCTCTGGATTTATGAGTGGAAGCCTGGATAAAGGACAAGAACAATTAATGAACTCAAAATATACCCACATGTAGGAATCTGATAGGCACATAGGGTGGAAAGAGCTACATAGAATCATAGTTCATAGAGTCATAGAATCATAGCTACGGTGGTCTCCAACATCAGGTGTCCATTTCTCTGAGGTCCCAGTCCTTCACTGCCATGCAAATCTCAGATTCTCATGAAGCAGTTGTAAAACTCAGTCTCTAACCCCCCATATTAACCAGGCTTCCACTTTATATATCAGGATATTATTTCTGTAGCTCAGAAAGCTAGTAGTCAAGCAAAGGAATATCCCTGTAATGATGGCCAGCTGAAGTGAAAACCCATGCACACCAACAATAGTAATCTGTGCCTGGAAACCTACATAAGACTGAATTTATTACAAGCAGAATATATACAGAGCAGCATGAACTGTTTACAGCAAAAGCTGATATCTGGAAGACAATATTGCCTGATCTGGGGGTTATAAACTTGAATCTAAATTCAGGTTTTGTTCAAAATTTGATACAGTACACAAATATGTAGTGATCAAAGTGAGATACAATTGTACCACTGCACAACATGAAAATTGGCAGTTCCCAGTGCTTTCTGAACCTCAAATTGCAATAACTCAATGCTGAAGTAGCTCAAGCCAGACCTAGCTCCTGACAATCTCATATCTTGTCATTTACACCTGTGCAAAGAGGAGCAAATGGAGCTCAGCAGGCTGCTATTTTTCTCCCTCTCCTCACAGAGATGTAAATGAGTTCAGCCAAGTGAAGGCTAGTGAAGACAGTGGTGTAATCTCCAGAAATAGAAGAGTCTGGAACACGAACCCCTGTATTGCTGCAGAAGAGAAATTGTCTAAGAGAAGCAAATCAATAGGGAAGTGTATAGAAGTGATTGTGAGAGTAAAAGCAAAAGAGTAGGACTGCAATCTGAAAACAACTACAGCAAAAGTTCCTTATGAGCCTGGGGACCAACAAACATGAGTGGAACGGTCCATTCTCTCACTGACAATACATGTCACAGACACAGATGTGGTACAATGTCTGAAATGAACATAGCCCATAGCATATTTTCCACAGCTATTTGACTGTAACATTTCTTCTGCTTAGGAAAAAGAAATGGGGAACACAATTTGTGAAAGACTGTTGGAAGCATTAACACCTAAAGAAGACACATCCCAGATAAATATGTGTAGGAAACCTGCATATCTAGAGTGATGAGAGAGACTTACTGATAACCTTAAGTGATATTGACTTCAAATAAAAATCTTTCATCATTGTTTTGGCCACTCTGCCTCTTTATTGAGCCAAGAAGTAAAACCAGAGTTAAATTTTAGAAGGTGATGTGTCCTTCAGAAGGGAGCTGACAAGAATTGAAAAAAATTCTGGTTTCAATACATTGAAAAAAATCCACACAGTTTGGAATTTCATTATACATCTCTGGCATCAGTGATTCCGTGCATGAGATACTCAGATTAGTGATGGATGCAAGTCTGGCAACATCGTATCATATAGTATGAGGATTTGAACTGCCACAGACTTTTTTTTAAAAGTTAACTATATATCATCCTTGAAGACCCCGCTGTGCATGCTTTTATTTTGATTTTTCAACAGATCTTGAAGGCAATGGATCTGTAGTGGCTGAGTAGCTGGCCTCTGTGTATGCTTTTATTGTTCTTACATTGAGTGAACCATAACAAGAACACAGGGAGAGATCTGCTATTACACAAAGGAGAAATTCAGTAGCTAGTTGCAGCTGAAAGGGGGGTAACTTTCCTATGTGTCTTGGAAAAACTCCCTCCCAAAAAAAACAGAATACTCCCATGTGCCCACTAACTTCTGTGGAATAGTCAGCTCTCATATTTCTTTTTGAACTTGGCCACTTAGTTTATTGCAAAATCTGAGGTTAAAAACCATACACACTGCAAGTCAAGAGCAGTACGTTCATTGACTTTAAAGGAGTCAAAATTTCATGAAAGAGATATGCAGTGCTCTTAGCTCAATAGAAAGAACTTGTTTTATGTCAGTGGCTCTCTCAGCAGGACTCTACCAGAGATCTGACTTTCTCCTGTGCGCACAGAGCATGCAGAGAGCTTTCAGAGGACACCAGTACTAGTAAGTGAAATGTCCTCAGAGGGACAACAGTCATCT
Source organism: Penelope pileata (assembly GCA_013396635.1). Taxonomy (NCBI): domain Eukaryota; kingdom Metazoa; phylum Chordata; class Aves; order Galliformes; family Cracidae; genus Penelope; species Penelope pileata. The sequence goes on along the minus strand of WBMW01002092.1, from coordinate 1,259,876 downwards.
TGCCGTATCTAGGAGTGCTGCTGCACAAGTATATCCTCAAAGTTCCTGTAGGGCAACCTTTCCAAAGGGCTAGAGATCTGCTAGAATTCTGAATATCTTCCTGAGGTGCTCATCTTCCCAAAATATTCATGTTTTAAGGGCATTTCAGAGGTAACATGAACATTAGAAATACACCCACATTCACAGAGCTAATCATTATTGCAACTTATGACTTAAAATTGCAATGATTCAGTGCAAAATGGAAATGGCCAGTCCCTTTCTTGAGTACGCTTGTCTTGGGAGCTAATTCAGAGTTCTTGCAAGGAAGGAAGGCTTAGGAAACTATAAGCCCATCTCACACCCTTGCTGTGTTTCCTTACTCAAGTATCCATATCAGGATCTAATTACTTGGTGGATACCGGTGGTGGATGCTTAAAACAGAATTCCTTACTCTGCTGTGGAAGAGACAACAAAGGCCAAAGAACCGCTATCCTTTACAATAAGAGTAATTAACTCACTTACAGAAATTTATTTCCAGACACTGTGAGGATAACAGAGGACCAGAAAACAACTTCCTGAAGTTCTTTTTTGGACATTTTGGAATGTTTACTGGTTTTGTTCCTCAAACTTTCATGTTTCATTAAAATAATACAACACTGCCTGCTGTTCAGGAAGAACTCTCTTTATATCTCTCCTTATTGTTCCCCTACTGCAACAGCTTCGCAGCTTCATTGTGTAGAGATGCAAAATGAAATTACTGTAGCAAAGGTGCAAATTCAGCCCAGAATGAAAAGGGGCATCACTTTCTAAGTCTGTAACTAGATATGCTTCAATATCAAATGCTCAGCAGGCAGCCAAAAACTTCAATATTTATTGAGCACATTATGCTTTCTCATTACATAAATATGGTCCGGTGCTACAATACAAACATATGTTTTCTACAAAAGACTTCAGATTGTAGTATTTGAAATGTTGCATTAACATTCAGTTTAGCTTTAGTAGCCAGAATAAATGTATTAATTCATGAAGTCTGAGGTCACAAGTTCTCTTATATATAAAATATTTGTAGCAAAAAACCCCTAAAACTTTAATATTGACATTTCAAGAATGGATAAATTGGCAAAATAAATGTTCCCAGATGACCTGCTAACCTCTGCTGATTGTGTCAGTTAGCCTTTGAAGAAGTAATTAAAATAATTTGCAACAATGGAGAATGAATATGAAATTCATCTCCATTGCATGGTCATTGATCAGTAGTAAAGTACTTGCACTTGAAATAGATTTTCTAAACATGGCAAAAAAGACAATTTTTGACACATGGAACAGTTTAGCTTTTGCGGTATGTTAAATTGATCAATTAATGTTACATGTAATATTTTTGTGCTTGCCCAGATTTGACAAGGAATTTACTGTAAGCTGACACATCATTTGATTTTGGCAGACGTCAATTGCTCTCATCAATATTCTTTAAAAGAAAAAAAATCATAACTGCAAGAAATTAAAAAGAAGGTTACATTTTTTTCAGTCCAAATCAAAATATATTACTGATTAGCTTTCTCATACTGTTGCTGTGCTTTCTCATATATGTATTTGCTCAGAATTTTATTTTATTTTTTTTGCTATTGTGACAACTTTCTGGAGGTAAGCAATACGACAGATAAAGCACTTTCCTTCCTGTTTCTCATTAAAAGATGCAATGCTTTAATATACATTTCCTTGACTCCATAGAATACCTGATGATAAATACTAGCGCGACATTCACACAAGTTCTCGTACTCCAGTCCATTACAGTCACAGTGCCAGGTAAAACCAACTCAGTAAAGAACTTCAGTGATAACTGTGGGGATTTGTCATACTGTTGTGGGCAGACAAGCTTCATTCTTCCCATGAATGAGGATATGAGCCAGATATGAGCCAGCCGCTAGAATTTAAATTAGAAACCATTTAATTAAAGTTAGTGCAGAGCTGAACCCAAATTAGCAAGGCATCCCAAGAGGCAGCATATATTAACGTTGGGGCAGCATGGTAATACAGGTATGTTCTTCCAGTCAAGTTTGCATGAAAGCCAGCTCCTACGGCACAAGACCTTGCAGAGGACCTAGTCTGCCAAAGAATATGCAGGGCTGAAGGACTTAAAAATAAGGTTAACTCTTTTATACATCATCATTATAAAAAATAAAGAAGGGGAAAAAAAAGAAAAGAAAAATAAAGAAAAAGAAAAAAGAAAAAAGTGGGAAATACAGCCCAACAGCTGCACACAGCATTTAGTATTCCAGCGCTGTTACAGTTAGAAAGATCATTTTAGTCTTATTGGACAAGCTATGCAAACGGAGATCAAAGGAGTAACAAAGTCAACAAGTTTCTTGACCAGAGCAGTATTTACTATGGATACTGATAATTCTCCTAATGAATTGAATGCAGTAACTATCAGGATTTATATTCACTTATTACAGAAAGAAAGCAAAGTTACACTAGGATACCTTTACGCCCAAAACCTCCTCTACACTATGGCCCCATGTTCCAGCTTTTCTAAGTTCATTCAGTCCAAGCAGAAGAAAGGAAATGAGTTTTGGGAAAATAAAGAACACTTCATTTCTTGTGGTAGATGAAGTATGCAAAAATTGTGGTCTTATGCTGCATTGATATGCAGGTCTGGATATTGCCATTAAAATACCATGTATGGCTGAAATACTTAGCATGTAGGCAATCCTAATTATCTCTTAAGCGCTATGTAAACATCAGAAAAAGCCACAATATTCCCAATTTACAAAGCAGTAAATCAAGACAACAAAAGATTATTGCCACTTTAATAGAGCAGGGAACTATTTCGCTTTTAATTGTTCTTCTTGATCATTCTCTTTAAGTTTATTTCTTTTCATCAGTTTTGTAACTTGGTTAGAGAAGGACTATAGCTAGATGCCATCTCTCAAGTCTATTAAATTTCATTCAAATCAGTAACCCAAATTTGAAACTGAATCCAAAATTTTTAATGGATGCTTTTTTCGGGGTCCAAACTGTTTCTCCAATCTAGGTAGCTTTGAACACTGAAACTGCTTTAGCTGGATATTCCTTATTTGATTCTCTTGGTGATGCAATGGAAGACAATATGAACATACAATCTGTACTGGAAGATAAGCCCAGAGGAAAGAATGGTGTTTGTAAAAGGATTCATTTAAGCCTTCTATTAAGGGCTTAGTTAAAATAAACCCATTAAAATATTTCTGTTTTGGACCATATATTAATGTGTCTTATTGCATCAAAATCAAAATTGTCCCCAGAAAGTTTATGTTAAATAATTAATCAAAAATCTATTTTTCTTCTAAAAATTGGATAGTAAATTTTTTGAGTATGTCCTCCTAGTGTGTGGAAAGTTGAAAACATGAAGAAGTCTTTTGTAGCATCAGAAAAGAAATGTTTGGTAGTTGCAGTCAATGATTTTCAAAATCCATCTTTTATTAGAAAAAGAATAAATGGTTCAATATAAAACTCTTGCAAATTCTACTACATGTTTGAAACAATAAAGTGAACATTTGAAAAATCCGGGTTTGAAGTGTCATATTTCATTTACATTTGCACAGAGGATGGAATAGCTCAAGGAGTAGAACTCCACAACCTGCACAGCGTAAGTCAATAAGAATGCTTCTATTGACTTTCAGCAATTTCCAAATGAAACTTCTGGGGGAAGGAGTGGAGAAATATCTCATTTTAAAGAACTTCAATTTCTAAGCCTGTAGACAAAGATCCACATGGATGAATTATTTGAGAAGTAATGGGTGGTCACCCAAATACTAAAAAAATACATGAGACCAGAGTTACATGATGTCCCTTAGCTTCTGAACTGCTTGACTTCAGAGTAAGTAATAGTGAAGCCATAATGTTGCATCCCATATGTTTCTGTATTTAATGTTACATTAAAGAATGCATGTGCACCTAAATTGCATGTATACAGAGCATACTTAAATAAATACCTATATATATGCACACAAATATAAAAATTTATATGCAAATCATTATTCACACATAGTACTATAAAGAACAGCTCAGGCTGGAGAAATACTTCTAAAATGTTTAGCAAGAATGAACATTGTATTTCATGTTTGCCGAAAAATTTTGTCATTCAAATTTCTAAAGTGAAATGGAAAACATTCATCCTCCGTAGAGCTTTAAAAATAAACCTCCTCATAGAGAATCTCAGCTATGGAATCAAATGCTTGCTATTCAAATTTCCAAAGCAAAAAGCAAGAAAAATCAAGGACTGCATGCAGGTGTGTTTAAGGAGACTTAAAGGTTTTTATAACAATGACACAAGAGATGCAGTTTTTCTGTTGCAAAGACAACAGAAAGTCATTAAATTAGCAGGAAATTCAAAATATCAGCTTCTTAGAAATGTAAAGCACAACTAAGTATCCAAGACTACTATACATTGGGACATTTGCCTGAGCAAAGTCAGGTCTTCAATCTTAAATAAATCATGTAAGGAGATGTGATAGTTATTAATATTAAAAATAAAACATGAGGATATGTGTTAAATCCCACTATTCAGTATTGCAAATGCTGTTTTTTTTCTAGAGGACCAGTGATGCACATTAAAAAAAGGTTGCTAATTATCAGTGGTAATAATTATACATTTAACAAGTTACCATTATACTTCAAAAAGTTCACACTAATGCATGAATAATTATTGGCCTAATTAAGCATCTGATATTGCATCTACACACAAAAACGAAACATTAGTTGAGAGTGTGACAGTATTTTATATGTTAGATAAAAGGAAGAGGTAATTTGGATAACAAATGCCCAGACTGAATTTATGGCACACAGCTCACAAAAAGCAGGTAATTTCTATCCTTCAAAAACATTTTAGGAGCATATTTTCCCCCTGCCCTTCTCTCTTTTTCAGTCTGGCTTTCAACTGCACATCCCTTTTTATCAAAGGTGAAGTCAAAGAGGAAATATCAGGAACTCTAGAAGCCTGAGGTGCCTGGATTTAGAGTTTGGTGGCTTTTTGGGGGGATGCTTGTGTGGGGAGGAACGTGCTCCCGTACACACGGTGTGAATCTATTTTTCCTGTTAGAACACAAAGTGCTTTGTGGTGTTTCAAGCTGTAGGAGCAGATGAAAATATACAGTCAACAAGAACATGTCTCTCACTTAGACACAGAGATATGCAATTTAAATACTTAGTGAAAATAATTTAGGATGCAGCATTTCATACAGAATGGCTATTGTTACAATGGCTTTCATCAGGTTGTTGCTTCTGTATTAATTTTCCTCCTACCATTGCACAAGGCATATAAATCTAGGTCCTGTGATAATAGTCATTTATCCACATTGTTATTTGGACCTCTGCAATGAAGTAGGGTAAATTGCAGGAAGGAAGACAAAGCCTCCCTACTATGCAGCAAATGCTATGATTTCACAGCTTTCCATCTTTATTAACATCTGAATGAATTTCCTGGGCCAAGATGACTGCATTTGATCAAACACAGCACCAAGATATCTTTGCTTTAATGTTCCCATGTCACTGGTCAATGACAGAAAATTATGCAAGGTTAAGGAACAGTCTAGTGTTTTGACATTTCCCATTTGAGCTCTCTGCCTTTTCTCCCCATTCATGACAAGATTTCCTCCACACAAGACAGGCTGCATAGTGGATTCTCCAATAGGGTCATGGATTCTACAGAACATACACAGGAGCTTTTAAAAGGAATGCCTATAGCTTTAGGAGAATGCATTTGATCAGAGATGCAAAATTGTGTATGAACCAAGTCCTTAAGCTGCCAAACCCTAGTCAAGCTGCATGGTTTTGTATCAGTCTGTGCATCTCATATCTGTCTCTGTGCAAGAGGTTGAGAGAAACATCAGGATTTGCAGCATTCCATCCTGAAGTCACTTTAAATCTACCACCATTGTGTAACTCTTTGTAGTCTGGTCCAAAAACTGTTATCTATGTCACTGCTTTGCATCCTGAATCACCCCATGCCCAGAAACAAGCCTTCAATACATGCAGAGGAGTGCTTTAAAGACCCTCAGGTACATTCACTGTGCAAGTCCCTAAATACACACATTCCTCTCATACCCCGGATCTAATTCCCCGGATACCAGTATCTAACAGGAATCTTTTCTTACCTGTTTCTAAAATGAAAGTGCTCTGGAAAGACTGAGGGCCATACTCTTCCTTGCACTCATGGCAACTCCGTTATGCCTGGGATAACTGAACACCTTTAATATCAGAAATTGAATGCTTCCATACTTGTATATATGATTTCTGTCAATAAAAACATTCCAATTTTAAACTAACCTGCACTTCCTATGTCCATCTTCCATCTCCTGATTTACTCAGTGCCTTTCATGTGCCCCACAGATGCTCCTGACATTGAAAGGTCCCCGTTCTCCCTTAACTCTGCATGAGCTGGCAGCAGCAGTTAGGTGTGCCTGGAGCAGTCTCCTGAACTGCAGAGATCCTGGAGAAAAACAAGACCATCTACACCATAGAACAAAAAAGGGGTGGAAATGATAGATACTTCTCCTGCTGGAATGTACTTCAAAACTCTCCAGTCTCTGTCCAAAACTTAATGTCAGATAGGGCAGAAGCTGTTCTCTCTGTGATTCCTTCAGCTGAGCATTCATGTTAGGGGTACATTCAAGCAGTGTGGAACGAATGATTGAGGCCCCCTCTTAGCAAATCCTCTAAATAAGGGTTCAGTACACCTCCTTGGATACCAGCGGCTTTGCATCAGTCCGTATTTTCTTCCTGCTAATCAGCTGGGATGAGTGTGTTCTGTTAACATCAGTACAACTTGACCACAGCTTTGAAGCTCAGCATGAGCTTAAATGCTTTGCATAGTGACAGGATTTATTAAATAAGCAGTTTAAATTTCAGCACAAATTCTTAAACACTTTTCAGAATCATGGAATAAGCACTCCCTGCGACATGTTACCCAACCCAGTATGTTTCTCCTGACTTTGTTTTTCTTACGTATTCCTTTGTCTTTTGAACACATCATGCCCTGTTTCCATGTTGTTACACTGGGCTAGGGATAACTATGGAAACAGTAGCTAATTCCAATTACAGTTCTAATGAGATTCAAAATATAATATCAGAATACACTGGGCTTTCAAGCAAAAGCTTCAGATGGGCATGCTGTGAATTATTCATCTGTAGAAGCCACTCCTGGTTAAGGAAGTTTTTGCAGGTCTTTCAAAGTTAAACAGATTACTGGAAGAAATATCCTCTCAATTGCAGAATGAGTCAGCAACAACTAGAGTTTTGGGGGGACTGGGGTTGCTTTTGCTTAAGCCATTAGCAATGATTAAATCAATTCTCTTCATTCCACATTGTATCCAGCTGACGGAAAATGTGGGGGGAAAGGCAGTGGTGAAGGCATTAACCCCTTCACTCCTGAGGATGGTTTTTATGCTTGACAGGAATTTGATGATTTCAGCTTTCTTCTTCTTAACTTTGCCTCCATTAGGACTGCTTGCATGAATAAGGGGTTGCAGAAACTGGCCCTTATATTGTAATGTAATCACAGATTGATTCAGCTCTGCAATCAGCCACTCATCTGTGATAATCATTTCAGAGTCCTGCCAAGAGATTCTGGAAGGCTCCATGCTTGCTCTGTACTGATCACATAAATTGCTAAAATAAATTTCTTATATATTATTTTGTACTAATACATAGATCTTGATCCAAGGGCTGGGAGAAAGAGTGATAAGGAATCGTAAAGAATTCTGCTTCTGGACATTAATAAAATATCTATGCATAACCATCCCCAACAAAAATCAAACACTATAAAAACTGCAGGCACAAATAAAACCTGCTGAAAAAAAAAAAAAAAATTTAAAAAAGGGAAATGGTTTGTGATTTGGAATGTGCATTTGGAGAGAAAAGCGATATCCAAGCATCAGCATCCCTGAGAATAGCCCATTTACCAATGTCTAAGCAGCTAATAACTGAATATAAAAGTGTCTACTCAATCTAATAAAAATGTAGTATTTATTATTTAGTATGGCATAAACTTTAAAGCATTAACATGAAGAAGGTAAACAGAAAACCGAATATTTACTGTGTCAAAGACTAAGCTTACTTTCCAAAGTTTGAGTCAAATATTGCCACTAATAATACTGACAAGAATACTTGCCCTGTCATGACTGGAATTACTCTGAGTTAAAGGGAGTATATAGAAGTGCTGAATCGGCCTTTTGTCCCGTGCTTTTTGATAACCATCTTTGGACAACTGCAAGGAGTCATTGAAGCTGGTATTAGCTAATGGCTGGGACTCTCAGTTCTGTGCAAGGGGTGCCACTTCTGGCCCACAGCCTCAGTATTCCTACCCCTCTGAAACCACCATGGCTATCTTCTCATTCAACAGCTTGTGTCTGGTACTTTCAACAAATGTTGTCCTAATTCTTTGTATCCTAAAATGACAAATACATTACGCTGAGGCTGTATCCACCAGTTCCTGCCTAGCTCTTCTCTCTTAAGGTGGCATGGCACTTCAGAAGTGGGAAAAAACATTCACAAAGAATTCTAAAGAGGGAAAGATAGGCGCAACTGCAACCATTCAGTGAAATACTCTTTAACCACAAAATGTCAGCATCTTCTTAAAACAGAGATGAACCTTACAAGAAGGCAGTAGCTAAACAACTAAATGTAAACCATATAAAGCCAGTAGCTAAACAATTAAATATAAGCCATATAAAGTCATCAGTTGTAGAAAATCCTTGTATCTGCTCGAATGTTAATACTTGTTTTTCTCAGTTGGAGTAGTTTTCCATGGTGCTAGTAATAACCTTTGCTTACACGCTTTCCAGATACTCGCAGTCTGGCATCAGTGGAAATGTCTTAGGTTATATCCACCTGCCAAAGATACCCAGCTTTCTTCACATCAGAGGATCTTTTGCAAGACATACTGCTTCTCCTCCAGCTCAGATATAGAGATGGTTTAACTCTGGAAAGCAGATCATGGTTGAGGGATGGTGCAGCCCCTGGCGTTGCCCTGTAACATGTTCCACGTGCAGCCAGGGAACACCACCCTGGAATTCCTCCACCCACGGCACAGGTAAGGCAATGTTGTTGCGACACTGACAAATGACTTACACATATCAATGTTCATGGTCCAGACATTTTTTCATTTCTTTTTTACCTCATTTGAGCATAATTTGATTCATACATGGAGAAGAGTTGCTGCAGCTGTGTGGTTATTTGCTACTCAGCCTGTGTTATTGACTTGACTGAAAGACATGTCTTGTCAGTGTGAGATAGAAAGGTGACATTATGATCTTCTGAGACTACGAAACAATTTTCTATCTGGCCTAGGAAAACATTTTAGGACAATGAATCTAGACTGGAATTCATCCTGGGAGTCCAGAAATTCCCTGCATGACAGGATGGGTTTTCCATGCCTAGAAGAGGCCACAAGAATCCTTTTGAAGACTGCTATAATTGCTACTATTCAGTCCTTATGCAGCTTATTACACCATCTGGAAGCTGAATTTAATACCAGTGGCCAGCAGCATACACCTGACATGAGATCTACTTTACAGCCAGGGGCACAACATGACCTATAATTATTAAAGACCGGAAGAGGATTCAACTCCCCTTTGAGACCCATATCACTGACTCTTCATGAGAATTACTGCTTCTCAGTAAGATAGGTAAAACACTTACACACCATTTTCACACCCAAAGAAAATAGCAAGCCTTATATCTGACAACAGTTCCAGCCATATTTTCATTATGAATAATTCTACCTAGTTTTCTTCAAAATGGGGAATATCAATGATTCTTAAATTCTTGAAAGGCTTTTTTGAAGCCCAGTTTGCCAGGCTTTGAAAATCTAAGTTGCATTTTACTGCCCAAGTATTTCCACCGATCCTTTGGGACAGCTCTTAGCATACGTTATCATTTGGTGTGAGTAAATCAATATCCAGTTGGCCATAAATTATAGTAATAGCTCAGATTTTACAGTGATGGTTCAGAAGTGAACTGCGTAGGAAAGCTCATCCGGTTTTGAAAACTGAAGCAAGATATAAAGGTTTCAAGAAATTAAAGCTTCTCATTGCCTTTAAAAAAGGTCTGAAAATTGGAAAACTTTCAATAATTACTCATTATGTCTGTAGATGGCTCATACTCCAAGCATAAAGAGAAAAAAAATCAAGCCAGTACTTAACTTGAAGTATTGACTGCACATTGTTCTGTATGCACTCAACACATCTCTTCTTGTTAAAATTATAGCAAATTGGAACAGTAGTTCCCTTCGGAATCAACATTAATTTTCTCCCCTTCCCTCCTGAAGACTGGTACATTTTGAAGTCACAAATGATTATTTATTTATTCCTCCATAAAAATGCATGCATGGTCCCAAAAGCCAGAATATAACATTCTGTAGTACTCACAAATGCAGTACTCATTATTACAAATTATTAGATCACTTAATCTTCTTTGCCAGTTCCTTCTTTGAAAAAAATATTCGAAGTCCCCCAATACCGGCCTAAAATACAATACAATAAAAATAATAGCAATAATAATGATATGTTTGCTTGGTCTTTTATGGCACAAAAACAAATGTCTGCTGATTGGTATTGCAGGGATATATTCATTGCAAGTTGATGCATGGCTGAGTCAGTCAGTTCCTTACCCAGAGGATGCTCAGTCTGGGTAGAAAACATTCAATCGTTTTTTAGAATCTGGAAATAACTGTAAGAATCAGAAGACGAAGCCACATTGTTCCGGCTTTGAGTTCTTCCCTTTAAGATGAAATAAAGCTGTCTCAGACCTTTGACTCAAAAGGCTCCTATACTGAGAGTAGGATCATTTGGCTGGACTTTGTACTACCAAGCATGCATTGCCTGGAAGGGTGAAACAGTGTAGCATCAATCTCCAGACAAATGCCAAATCCTATCCAGGATGCTTACCTTGCCCCAGCTTTGCAGCTCGCTTTATCTCTTTTCTCAAATCCACCCCAGGTCCAAAGAGCTGTTCATTCACCTGATCCTTCTCATTAGTCCTTTCTTGTATGTCAGTGGCTGTTTTCCTGCCATTACTGTCAATGAGAGTAAGCGTCTGGTTACAAAGGGAATTTCCTAGCAAGAACAGACAAAAGCAAAGGCATGCTCTGCATCCCTAATCACTTGAATCATGACACAAGTAACATAATAAAATACAAACTCTTATTCTTCTGGAAAGAAATTGTGATCAGAGGTGATGGAAAATGAATGCGGGCCATGCATGCCCTCAGAAATCCTTACAATGGTGATGAAATCAAATTAATCTCCTAAGACCTCCTCCAGGAGGTAAAATCAGTTTATTCACTTAGGGTATGAGTCAACTGGAGGTAAATTAGGTGAGCTCTGAAGACTCCATATTTCAGCTGTGTACACTGCCTGAAAGTGACATACTCCTGGCAGATGTAGGTGGTATACCCTAACTCTTCACACTGATTTGGGCATCTGAGAATTCCCTACATACATGCAAAGACTGACTTAGGAAGAAAGTGCACATTTTCACAACTCAGGAAACTACTGCAACTAATGTGGTGACACTGGAACCCAGCACACTTAAAACCCAATTGATTATTGAGTTGGATATCTCTAGGAAAAAGCTTCAGAGGTAGAAGTAGGAAACTGTATCTTCCTCCATTTGCAAAAAGATTGTGGAGTACTATGTTTTTGCCAGGGCTGACAGTGAGTATAACTAGATCAGACATTCACAGAGTCTGTTACTTATTTTGGTTGTAGTAACAAGACTACACCTATACAAAAAGCCCATGGGATGGCAGTAATCATTGTTTTATTGCATCATTTTTCTATTTGCAACTACACCTGTGGGAACCAAAGTCGAGACTGATGTCTAATATGGCAACACAAACCTACAGATTTTTGCAGTATGGGAAATGCAGACAGTATTTCTGAGTTTTCCCTCAAATTCTGGGAGAAGACCCAGTGAAAAGCAACAAAACCACTTATGACATCTAGACATACTTTAGAAAGGGCCACTAATTACTTACCTTCTCTGTCTTTATTTTGCTAATGAATGGAATAAACCAGAGGATTTCAACACAGTCTGTTTTCTGTGACAAATGTGCTGAAGAAGCACATAAAAAAAATAGGCAAACCAATTTTGGAACCCAGATTCTGAAATGCTGGATCAGTCCGATCAAACCAGAATAAGGTAGCTGGCTTGATCCTTCGGAAGCAGTTCTGATATTTCTTTTCCTTCTACTTTTGCTGTCAGGCAAAGGCAAAACCACCTTGTTAAACAGGCTGAAATTCCTAACTCATTCTTTCACTCCCACTCTCCCAGTATCTGTTAGTGCATCAAATAATTATACAGAAACTTTAATGCATATCATGCAATATACATTGGTAACATACAGTAAAATAATCTTATTAGCTGGCTATATTAGCTGGAATGAGCAGGAGTAAATTAGTTTGTGAGCTAAATCTTAGGTTGAGGCATTACACATCCCACTGAGGTGAAAAAAGTCACACCTCTTAAATGCTGACAGAGTGTAGGCTGGGGAGGATAATACAGCGCTGGGTTACACAAAGATCAGGTACTGTGCAACTAGGAAAGCTGGAAACCTAAGTAAAGCCACAAAAGCTTAAACTGTGAAGTTAAATTTTGCAACAGGGTCAGATTCCCATGTCAGTTGGTAGCTGAAGAATCCCAGAAAACAAACAGCCATGCATACAGTAATACATTGCAGGTCTTTGCAAACTTCCCACAGAAGTCTGAACTAAAGAGGTAGACTTTGACCCTCGCACACCTCTCCGTTTATTCCTCCTTTTGAGAAACAAACAGTAATGGTTAGGAAGGACCAACCACTGAGATGATGTTTCTCCTTGCCACCTTTGCCACCTCAGTCAGAGTTGTTCTGAAACTCACAGATTTCCCTCTGGATTTTTAAATGAAAAAAAAAAATAAAATCTGAGCCAGGGAAGCTCAATGTGAGAGCCAGAAAGGAAGCCTTGAAAACAGCAAAACGTTAAGAGACTTTTTGGCTCCTTTGTTCAGACTGAGAAGCTTAGAAAACCCACATGGAACACTTCCAGCTGATGGTCTTACAGGCAAAACTCAGAAGAGAGAGGAAAAGTTATTTTCAGGAGCTAGATGTGTGACTACTGCTTATCTAGCCAGTAAAGGGGAAAATCAAGTGCTACTCCTCACACATGGGCATTACTCCCCCTGTGAGTAAGCAAAAGGGAGGAATTTGGCACCCTGGGCAAGACTGCCACCCCTGCCAAACCTACTGAACCACAGAACAGCTTTCCCCAGGGATCCCTAGGTATTTTTAAATTTTCAAAATCAAATTGATGACACAGCTGCAGCACTCAGGACTGAAAAAATACTTATAGTATCTAGTTATCCATCAGCACCTCAGACGTGGCTTTTTCAGAAAAAAATCAGAGTTGGATGAGGGTGAATTTGAGAATGCATGAATTTTTTTGTCTGGGAAATCTAACACTTAATTAGACAAGAATCTACCACTGTATTATTTTTACAAGCAAACAAGATATGGGGCTCCATATTCCCTTTTGCACAGAAAAATATATTGACAAATCTGCAAGCAAGAGACAAGAATGGTTACTTTTTTTGTTACAGCAGTAAGTCTCTGCATACTCCTTACGTCCTTCATGAAAGGGCTTGACTAAAATTCTGCTTGACAAATGTATTCCCAGAAACGTCCTCAGGGGATTGTCTCATCTTCGTTAGCAGTTCAACCATTTTTAATATCAATTTGGGGGACAGATGAGGAGGGAGAGAATCTGTTTTTTCTGATTGTATAAAACCAGCATCGACGACCTGACACCATGTGCTACTGAATTCTCTTCCCCTTTCCTAAGGTTCAGGTAGAACCTGAACAGTCTAGGACAAACAGGAACCTATCTGGGACCTGATCACCACTGTCACAAATAAAGTAGCTCAAGGCAAATTTGTTCCAGGAGCCAAAATAAAGAATGGATGGAAAAGTGACAGAAATTCACTCTTGTCCACCTAACCAAGAAGGAGGCACATTCTCCATGCACACATGAAAAAGGAAATGTACAAGGCGTGTCCACTTATTTTAGACTGCAAAGTGGGCTGAGATTTTGTCATGTCTGTGAAAAACGTACCTTAGTGGAGACAGTCATTGCACAAACATCAAGAGCAGTTTTCCTCTGAAGCAGTTTCTACTTAATTAGGGGAGCACCGTGCAGAGGATGCAGAGCCAAGTGACATGGTAACGCCAGAACCAAAATACCCACAACTACCAGAGATAATGACATCTTTTGAGGGATTTGCTAGGCTTGCTTTCTCATGCACAGTGTGATATCTCACCTTTGGAAGCAAAATTACTGTACCTTTGCCCTTACCAGAAGGACCCAGCTTCACTGATCACGAGCCATACAAGTATGGTTCTGCACTTTCACTTCTTCTAGGTGAAGGTATTGCTTCACTGACATCAGTGAACTTCGTTTTAATTCACTTGTGTTAAAACAGAACTAGATTAGAATCCAGTACCAATTCCTTGGAAATACCCAGATTTTCTCTTTCTTTGCAGAAAGAGGTAAACAATTCATTTTCCTTAGCTAATAATTCCAATTAAAATGTATACCATTCACACCAGATTCATTACGTTTCATATGAAAGTACAATCATATCTATTTTACTTATTAATGTATTTACTTTGCACTACTCAGGTTATAAATATTGATCTGTTTGGATCATTATCTGCAGTGCAGTTTTAAAAATAGAATGATTAAACTCAATAAAATCTAAATATAAGAATAGCTGTTTTCAGCTTTTATACAGCAACCACCAGCTTAGTGCAAGCCAGCTGGACTGCAGAAGAAACAGTAAGCTGTGAGGTTGTTTCTCACAGCAGCTTCTGAAACAAGAGACTGCAAATGTATTATTCAGCTGTTAATAAGAATCACAGTTTCTCCCACTAGTTTACTGGTTACAAATTGTCTTAACAGAGTCAGCTTAAATGCATAATGTAGAGCAGCCTGTGCTAAATGCTTTTATTAGATTATACAAAAGCATTAATCCTAAAGATAATATGAGTTCTTGCACACATTACAAATTCACCAGTATGAGTGGCACTTGGTATTGTAATTGGGCTAGGCCTCAGAGAACTCTGCCTTCTGTATCATCCAAGATTTGCATGCATGCCACTCTGACCATGGTCAGCCAAATACTTAGAGATGATAAGGGAATTGAAAGGTTAACTGTCTATGTCTTTATCTTGCAAAGAAGGCAGGAAACTCTGGTAGCAAGTAAAGCATACACAATTAACAAGGGAAGGAATAAAGGAATCCTATTTTTCCAGAGCAAAAGAACAACCCATCTGTGCACAGTAAGCATCACTGGCCTCAGAGGACAAGTCCTTGGTGTGCTATCTCAGACCTAACAGAGAAAGGTACACTCTCCAAAGGAGGAAGTTGATAGCATCTCCATCCAGAAAGCAGTAGCTTGGATTCTTGTGCTTCCTTCCAGCCTCCATTCAGCAGGTCCAAGGAGAACACGATCAGGAAAATGAGACCTGGCACACAGTAATGAGGTGTGTCATGGAAACAAAATTTTAAAGCACTCTAAGAGAAGCCATCATATCAAGATCTGGATGAATTAATGTGTTTCTTGGGTTGACCAAACTTTATAGGCATTATCTACAATGTCTGGAAAGGAGATATGCAGTCAGACATTTCACACATTACTCTCCTTTCTCATTTTGCCAAATGAACTTCCCACCTACTTTTTGGGAGTACTACTGATACAGTAAAATTAACATTCTTATTCCTAGAGTTACCCTCAAAGCTTTGGTTGACATGATCAGAGCACAGTGACTATAAGCTCTAGGTGACGGAGAATGCAGAATGATAGCAGAGTTTGGAGCGAATCCAAGAAGGAAACATGATTTTGCGCATGCTCTGCCTGTAGCAGAACAGGTATCAATGTTAACAGTTGGCACAGAAGACTCAAGGAGAGCTTTGTTTATGATTTGTATGACAGATGACTCAGAATAGTAGGAGAACTGAGCACATACCATCTAACGTGAATCTGGGTATAGAAATAATCTGGGACTGTAAGCAACCTGTATTGTCATTTCCATGCCCGGTGGATAATGGGCGCTGGAAAGCACATCTGACTGGTGCCAAATCTGCTTCTGAAACAGCTGAGCACTTGCTTTTACTCAAGATGGAATGAGAAGAGCCAGTCTAGCCTTTGCATGGTCTGGCATTCCCCAGATAGCAAATGAAGGTTGTCAAAGTTTCCTATTTGCTGAGCTACTGTCCCCTAAAAACCATTCAATGTGGATAAATGCTATTTAAATCCACAATGTGCATTCACAGACAAAATTGTTTTAAAATTTATTATGTGTTGTGGCTTACTGTGTTAAGAGAGAATACATCATATATTTCAAGAAGTCAAGCAGGTTTTCTTAAAATAATCAAACATTCAATGAAAGAGGTTTACTGTTTCTTTCTTTATTTGCTGGGTTGGGGGGATAATTTTTTTTAATCATTCTCTTACAAGCTCAGCAGTGTTGAATAACCATGAAAAGGATAAGGAAATTTGATTTACCAACTTTAGTAAAAATTTGAATTGTCTGTGAATTTATTTTAATCTTGATTTAAATATGAACGGCAGTGTATCCATCTCTGCACTTCTGGAATTGCACACTTGCATAAGAAAATACACTCCAGAATATGCCTACTAAAGAACATAATGGCTTTGAGGGGTTTTTAAAAGCAAGAGCACATTATAAATTTATTTCACTGTAGTAGCTGCATACTTCAAATGTAAGCAACCTTTGCTTTACAATTATTAATTATTATGGCTGCCAGACACAATTAAAGAACAGTTTGTATTCTTCCTATGGTGTACTTCAAACATTCACCACATAAGACATTATTGAAATGGCTAAATTAAGAAATACTCTAAGGTACCAGTTTTATGATCTTCACTCCCCAAAACCCTAGAATAGTTTGCAAAATAGCGGCATTATTGGCCTATACTGTTATGAAGAGAAGTAAAGGACAGAGAGATTCAGGCAAAAGCATTCGTCCATTTGAAGTGGTCTCACTTTTAGGTGTTGTACATGGAGAGTACAAGCCTTTCCAAAGACTCTTCACAGCACAAAGGACTTCCAAAAAGCTTTCAACAGGCTCCCTCTCAAAAGGCTTTTAATAAACATATCCAAAAATGTCCCAGGAAGAGGAGGGAGCAGTGAGAAGACAAATTTGTTAACAGTGCTAAATTATTCAGAGCAGTGGAAATTAAAGGAGGCTGTAAAGATGTATAGCAAGATGGCACAATAGTGGAGGATAAAAGGAAAGCCGAATAGCAGAGCTGCTAAATGTGCAGTGATGCACGGAAGAGACACAACCTCAACTTGCAAGGTTGGGCTCTGAACTAACTGCTTCTTCTCTGGAACAAGAACAGCCAGTTACAGTGGCTACTTCTTTGAAATCATCAGTTGGCCTGAAAAAAACAAATGGAATGCTAGGAATTACTAGGATGGAAACACAGAACCAATATGAAAACATAATTATGCCTTTATATAAACCCATGGTGTGCCCACAGCTGAACACTGCCTGCAGTCCTGGCTTTCTTATCTGAAGGGCTGTAGTAGGATGAGAAAAAATGCAGACAGTGGTATCACCTAGTAAACAATATTCTTTAAGCAAGGAACAACCAGTTTAAGACTTGGCGTACAGAAAAGAGACAACTAAGGGTAGATAGCCACAAATGAAAAAAAAATGACAATAACATGAAGAAGATTATTAGGAAATGATAACTTTGATTTTTTGTAATGCAAGAAGTAGGGGAAAAGAACAAAATTATCAGATGACAGGCTGAAAATAAATAAAAAAACCTCAAAGGTACTTTTCAAGCAGCACAGTTAAACTGGGAAATTCCTTGCCCGAGGATATCCTAAATATTGCAAATACTTACTGGTTCAAAAATCAACAAGGCCAATTCATGGAAGCAAGTCCACTGAGACTGGAAAACCCAGAAATGACATTAATATCCAAGGACATTACTCAGCTGGATTGATGGACAATATGCAAGCTGGATGGATTTACTATCCCTCCAAAAAAGTGCCTCCAAGGTTCGAAGAGAAAGCACTGCAAATAAAAGTATTTGTGCTGCTGTAGGTAGTTGTATTGTTTATTGTGGTCAGTGGGCTTGCCAAAGGAAGCCCAACGGATCTCTGGCAGAGTTTGATGCCATAGATAATGCCATCATCTTGGATGATATCATCTTGGATGGAAGGTTGAAATCTTGACCGTATTGAAATCAGCAAGAATCTTAGTGATGTCTGCAACGGAAGCAGGATCTCACCTCATGATCCCTGAGTTCCAAGGCTCAAGAACTCCCAGCCATGTCAAGGTTCCTCCTGGTGACTGCCTGTATATTCAGCACAAAAGGGTAATGAGATTTTCAGAGCACAGATCTTTGTAGCATGTTCTTCAAAACAAAGTGACGGGAAGAGTACTACAAGAACTTTAAAACAGCATACAAAAGTGCACTAGCGTAGCCACTGTGGAATTGCTCTGCTACAATCACTCTTGTCAATGCTTTGGCTCTGTTTTAACATTCAGATAGCTGATGTTGGAGAGTGAATCTGATTTTGCATCTTAAAGAGGGAAATGGAGAATGTTTTACAGGCTTTCATGCTTTATTTGAAGATTATCATAAAGCAGACTCTAAACTGTAAACCTTTAAGACTTCTGACAATCAGTGCAGATTTTTCAGAGAATGATCTGGTCTGGATTTTCATCAGAGTTGAAAGTATCAGAACTTAAGTAAAAAGCCCATCTTTTAAAATGAAGAACAGAACAAAGCCTCCCTGAAAAAAATGTATTTATATGGATTCTGTCGGAGCATTTTCTTTGGCCTTTTAAAAAACTTTTGATTCAAAAGATTATTTGATTTTTTTAAATGAACATGTTAGTGGATTTCAAAACACATTTGATATAGCACTACTTAGGGGCTGGAACACAGAGCTATAAAATGCAGAATGAATAATCAGCCCTGTGCATCAATATCTATTTGCCCCATTAATATTTACTTGATCCACAGAAACAGAATATAAGAATGAAAACAGAATTGCTACTTGCTAGGAAAACCTCTTCCTAAGGCAGTGTTTTCTGCACATGCCTGACATGGCCCCATGTATTAGCAAGAGTCATTACAATATTTCTTTAGGAATAGCAATTTGCTTAATTGTAGCTGAGCAAGATGGCTGGAAAGTGCTGAGATACAGAGAGATTTTTATCCATGACAACTCATGGGGTAAACTAATCTCTCCTTGATGGATGAATCAGATTTTTGGAATTCAAATCTAAATCCAACAGATGATGTTAGTCCACTGAGGGTTTTAATAATAAGAAAGGGGGAATGAGAAGAACTATACAGCTAAATCATTGTAACTAGACAGTTGGAAAGGCAGAGACAGTTTGCACTTGTACCAACTTAGATCTCATGAAACCATGTAATGGAATAAAAACCTTAACAAAGAATTAAAACAAAGATGGAGGACTTTAATTGAAAACTTGATCAATTAGCACAGAGGCCATAAGAAGGAGGCAGCAGAGCATAAAATTTGATTAAACAGAACCATACGTCCTACTTCATTTTCAGAGATGTCGCAAAACTGATGACCTTGAAAAGAGAAGACATTAGAAGAGTATAAAATAGCAGTTATCTCAATGCTGGCTAAAATAGAGAACTGATAATAAATATTGTACAGTAAGGAAGCCTTAAATTAAAATCACATACATATTCAGAATGGAGAGATAGGTAGTCATAAATTGCAGTAATTGACATGCAATCCAAATTTATTACAATGGATCCAGGCAGAGGGAATGTAAGAAAGTACTCTAACTTCACAAGTTTGACAAACGGAGCAGATCACACTGTACCTTGCTGACTACCCAGATTACTTTCTGACAGCTGGCATGGGACTATTGCATTGCAGCCAGAAAAGTAGACTACATTCTAAAGATACACTCGGTGTCCACAGCTGCATGATACTGAAGTAATATTGTGATTCTTCTCAGTTTTGCCACAAAAAGGAATCACGACCGGACACTCCTTCAACCATGTGTCACTGCCGTAAACCAATGGAAACCTCACTCCTTTTGATAGCTGAGGTAGTAGGTTAATTTGATAAGCTGTGTTGAAAACAGCATCCTTGAAGGTGTTGCAATCAGGTGTGGCTGCATGGTCGCTCTTCCTGGTCGCTACAGGACATACTCGCCCACCCATCTGTATTCTCATAGGACTACGTGCAAGTATGCAACTGTATTTCTGACAATTACACAGAACAAGCTACATGGGACTTGTGTCTTGAGCTACATTTCAGCTTTATGTCAATCATGCAATAGTGCCTTTCTGATATAAAACCTACTGGAACAAAGTTTCCCCTTTAACAATTTTGAACAATTTGGACTAACAGAGAGACTTCGTACAGGTCCAGCACTTCACGTCATGTGGTCAAGGCATTTTGATTCTCTACAGTGCACCTTAAAATCAGATGTACTGTCATGTGGAAATAGTTTGAGTGATTCTGAGGTGGATTTTTTCCAAAACAGAATGTTCTTGCAGCCAGTTAGAGCCAGCAAGACTTTAATGGGGTCAATACAGTGTGCTTTTGAGAATCTCAATCACTGTTAACTCCAAAATATAATCATAGTAAGTGTATAGATATAATGTGATAGTTTTGTCATCACTGCTCTTCTGAGGAAAAATGTTATAGATAAATTTACCTTCTAAGAAATTTGGAAAACTTTTAGTTAGCTTGAAGAGGATTGATGGCTTGTGTTGCCTGTTCACACATACTGCTAATTGTGGAAAGATAATATTAATATCATGCCACTTTGTGCTACGAAATCTGAAAGTCCAAGAAATATATATATATATACAGATGATGTCAGAAAGGAAAAGGAATTTGTGCTGTGTAGTAGTTAATGTTGCACTGTGGTCTCTGAAAAGAACTAATTTGGCTAAATACAATGAACTGAACTGTCCACTATTACACACTGCCACTCATTTCTTCACTGGACAACCTCTCTCTGCCAAAAAGAAACAGACAAGCACTGGTGTAAAACCGGTTTTCAGTGGTTAGAGTTCCAGCACATCCTGTCCTGGGGTATCATTGTAGCGCATATGAAACACAAATGTGAGAAATGTCTGATTCTGAGCAGCTCATTCATGAACAGTTTTGCTTTTCATCTATTCACTCATTTCTAATTCTCTTTCGAATGAACCACAAATATTTTTAGCTGTAAACTTCTCAGTCTGACCTTTTGAGGTCTTTCACAACCCTCTGTTCTTTAACTCAGTGAGAAACAGAGAAAGAAAGCTTGCAAACACTGTGCATTTGTTCTGATACATTTGCTTACACTTTGCTTAGTCTGGGATAGAATTAGCAGAGGCCATGATATTCCATAAAGACTGGATTTTTTTTAATTTTCTGTTCTTCTTCAGCGTCTGCATAACCTTCCCTCTCAAAAAGAATGAAAAACACCACCATAGAGTCCTATAAACATTCGTCTAAACAACATCAACATGCAAGGAGAAGGAGTATTATTTATGTAAATTGATTTTCTTTCTCTTTTGTTCCAATGAAGCTTACACCAATTTGTATCAATCTGTCTTCTGGGTGTCCATAGCTATTTATTTCTTTCCTTTTCTTCTTCTTCTTTTTTTTTTCCCTCACTAGCATCTGCCTCCTTTCTAAATTCCTTATCATGCATGAGAGTCATAATGTATTTATTCAGAGATAGCAATACTTTAATACATTGCACTAACTGAAGTGTGCTGCTAAATACTACTTTTTTGACAGCCAAATGAGATATGGGAATAAACATTAAAATATTAACATTCGTGAGCTGCAAGGAGGTGGTGCAGTCTGTTCCTACAACAGTCTTACAAAAGAAAAGTCCAATAAACCAAGCCTTAGCATTTTTAAAAGTTAAAATAAGAAAAACTGAAGATCTGTCTTCATGGTAGCAAGCACAAGTACTTCAGAGAAAGCCCACAGAGGAGATACCACCAGCACTTCCCTTTGTGGGACTATATAGCTAATTGTATCATTTGTTTATTTACTAACGGCTTACTGCATTCCTAAGTCACTGGGTGGATGCTTTCTGTGAATTCCACATACTAGTTCTGATATAGAAACACCATATTGATTTTTTAAAACTAGTGAGGTTTTATTAAAAGAAGAAAAAGAAGAAAGTAAAGTAGTAAAAAGAAAAAACTAACAAAAAAGCAAACAAAAAAAAAAAAAAAACACCACAAAACAATGCTCCCAGCATTTCTGAGACAATATAAAACTGTTAATCAATGCAAAGCATAAGAAGATGAAAAATGAAGAAATTGAGCTTGGGAATGGAAAGAATAGGAAGAATAACTCTAGGATTCATTCCCAAAAAGTCCTCCCATCCTGAAGCATGTGTTGTTGTGCATCCTATGGACACAGATGAGGAACATCTGCATTACATTTTACAGTTCTTTGTGGATATGCATCAGCCAACCCGAAATTATTCAGTCTTTTCCTTCAGCCCCAGTGAACAACAGGGGGACCACACAGGTCCTCAAAACTTGGTGGAAGTCCACGTGGAGTCAGAACAAAGATTCCAATTTTAAGTCTACTGTCTTTCAAACCCCAGCTTATCCTATATCCAAAGCATGCTTAAGGGAAGGATCTTGCAAAGCTCATTTTATCCTCTGCAACACTTCTGGAAGCATACAAGTCTTAGAACAATCTTGATGTTGCATGCAGCCAGGTAGTGTAGGAATTACAGGCAGCCTGGCTCACAGGCAGTCTGCAGCCAGTAATGCAGATGGATGGACAAGCTATGTCAGCGTTATCAAGTAACGTAGATCAACAGGAGAAACTCTGTAGATGGAAACAGCTGGTGCTTAGGAACCAATATCTACACTTCAGAGAGCTTGTGCTTCAAACTAGTTCTAGCCTGGACCCCATTGCCTTTGAAGCATAGCTGGAGCAGGTCTCCTGGTGTATTCTCACTTGAAAGAAATCCACTTCCAAAAATTGCAGGTTAGTTCACGGTGTGAAAGCTCTCTAAGTGTGGACAATGAGGAGATTAATTCCAAAACCAGTCAGAAGTAAACTACAAATATAAATACATTCTTGGATTTCCTTTGGAAGAAAAGTTGGGGAGCTTTCAGCCACCTCACTGACCTGAACTGTTGTTATCCCACTAACTCCGATGGCTTAAGTACTCCCCATTTACAGAGCTTCATTGGAGGAAAGGAAAAACTGGAGCTGTTGTTATACAAACTGCATAGCAGGGTTTCTGATACGCACTATGACTAGCAATATTCTTGGTGATATGTGACACCAAGTTAGGTATCAATATCAATTTAGAATCGAGGGCTGTGTCGCATTGCTTAACACTGTTTAAACCGTGCTACGGAATGTGATCTGATATCTTAGCTGTGAAATATGTGATAAGCACATGGGATATTGGGTAAGAAACTGTAATGTGAAATTGGGTAAATGAGGCATTTCAGTTCTTAGTTGTCTCCTTTCATTTTTTTCAGATATTTCCATCCCAATTAAATAACTACAGATGTTCAGATTTTCTTACCAAACGCCAAGTAGGTTTATCAAACTTTTAACCAACAAATTTGCACATTTTACTGTTGAGTGATGCCACACTAGCTGTTGACCTTTCACTCTGCTGTCACTTAACTGATAATTTACTAATCTTATTTATTATTTCAAAATTATCAACATTATTTTTAAGATGTTACTTGAAACAATTAGAGTGAGTATCATTCACATGAATTCTTCCTTTCAAGTGGGTACAGCAAGTCTTTTGATTTTTCCCACTTATTTTTGTCTACTGCAAGGCTTTAATTGTAGTAGTTCTTATGAAAAATTCAAGAACTACAGCTATGTTTTCAAATGCAGCTTCTAATTTATGATTCACCACTTTTGGAATATCAGGCTTAAGATACCCTGCGGCTAATTTTCAGAGGTGCTGAATGCCCACAGCTGCTGTTGGCAGCTGCTGGATGCTAGCCTGTCTGGAGATTGGCAGAGGGACGGCATGTTAAGCACTAGTGTACATGTAGCCGCAATATAGCCTCAGTGTGATACTTAGACTTCCAAAACATGATCACACAAGGCCACACAGCCATTTCCTTCTTCTTGCCTACTGGAGATGGACTTGCATACACTGCATTTCATGCTCTTCTTTTTGCACAGCACTAACTTTCCAATGAAGAAAAGACCCAAGAATGAGAAAACATCTTGGTTGTTACTTCTCTTGAATAAATGCTCATTTATTTAGCCCTGTCCCTAAGTCAAGCACTGTTTCTGATACCAGCACAAGGCTCTGAGGAATCTGATTGAGACACATTCCTTCTCCTGTAAGGAAGACGCATCAACAGTAACGCTTGCAGCCGCTGCCACGTAGAGTCAAACATGCACCGTTACTAGACTGAAGGAACCAAGATTTATTCTAATATATGTTTTCTTAACAAATAACGTATGGTCAAAGTATTTTCAAGAAAACTGTTTCACACTGGGAAATATCAAATTAAAATAAACACATGCCAATTTTCATCCCAGAATTGAGAGAAAAATATTAAATTGAGTAATGTTTCACCTAAAAGTATCAACCTGAATAATACTTCACCTTCTGCTTTGATTCAGTCACACTGAAATCTTGTGTTTTGATAAGTTGAAAGCATTTAACTTCTCTTTGTTTTTTACCTTTAACTTATAGGGTTTTATATTCTTTATGTATTATTACTAATACTTTAGATTTAATATAATATTTTGTTTCAGGATTACTGAAATAAAAGAGTTCAGATTTTCAGAATAAAATAGATCAGATATTTTGGAACTCCATAACATCTTGCTGGATAGTACTCTCTGACTTGTTCTGCTTCTGGGTCCTTATTAATGTTAACTGTAAATAAGAAATACAAACCAATATGTCTAGAGGATGACAATACAATTTTACCAAATCTTGATTCAGGCACTACTTCTGTACCTTCACAGAGAAAGAAGCTGTATTTGTTACCAAAAATCAACATATCACAAAATAATGTCAATTGCCATTATATATATATTTCATTCTGCTACAATAACAACTAAATACTGCATGATAACTGTAGCTGCAGTTTACAATTGCTTTTCATCCCTAAAATGTCTTCATATGCTTTAGAAACGCTTACAGAAGTCATTCAACCTACCACTACAGTTCAGACACGTTTGGCATGAAATTTGGCAACTGTTCAACAGTTTATCACACAGGAATCTAGAGTTGAATGGGTAATTTACAGGTTGAAATATAATCACTCACCAGAGATGAGATCAGAATTGCAAGATTAATAATAATAGCATAACCAGAACACAGCAAGGTAATATACATGTCTGAGGCAATCATCTGTATAGAGAATGATGTGAAACTACAAGGCTTTGGGAAGTGTATGACTTTCTCTGAAATGAGTCTTTTTCTTTCTCTATACTGTCAGTACTACTGGCAAAAGTAGAAAGGTGGCAAGTTCATGGGCTGCCTCTTTTCTGTGATGTAAAAGAACAGGAAGCTGGTAAGGCCCTGTCTCACTTCTCGTGGTGGTAGGCAGAGGCACTTCTACATGGTACATAAGTCACAAGCTTCCCCCACGGTCTGCATTTTACTGAACAACAGTTATCAAAACTGAACTGTGTTTTTTAATGTCACTCCATGGCACGAATGCTTCCTGCTTCACTCATCCGTCCACCAACTGCAGTTAGTTATATGCTGTCCTTACAAAGGAAACCTAAAAATCCCCCTTCAAACACTAATTGCCAACATTTCTGGGCCAGACTGTGATCTCTGAAAATGGGTATAGAAATGCAAGTGGTCATTCCAGGATGTAAGAACATGCATTCCCACACACAACTTTGGGATCTAAAACCCTGCTATAATCTTTTACCTCCTATCCCCTTGCATTCTGCCTTTGCTAGAACAGAATTGAAGGTGTTTAGTAAAGAGAAAATGTCAAAAGCCTGTGCATCGCACCCTATCCTACAAGCACAGCATGAAGAACTTTATCAACAAACAGGGTACAGTTTATAATGATGTTACATTTGCAATTGTGAGTCAATAGACTAAGTTGCACCTGCCACACAATACAGAATGCAGGTGGGACTTTTCCTCTCCTCTTGCCAATATTAGGCTCTGGTAATCCATATATACATGGCCAAATCATCACTGGATATTTCAGTTGCACCTGCATTACTTAGGATCTTGGCTCCAGACCATATATTTTAATAAGATACAGGGTTTTGTGTGCATTGAGTGTATTGTGTGCATTGGGAATGGGCTGCACTGTGCTCATCTGACTGGTTGCTGACAAAATCATACAGTAAAAAAGAAATGTGATTTTTTTAATATAGGTCAAAATCACATCCACTTCAGTTTCTTCATTTTTGTGGTTTAATTATTTAAAGTGCCAAGGCTTAAATGAACTTCTGAAAAATGAGATATTCTAGCTAGAGCACCATTACTACACCGAGACTTAACATCCCACGTGTATTGTCATTCTGACACCTAATTTTGATCCACTCATAAATTTCCAAGGAAACATATTTTAAAGTAAAGTCTTCCATATTTGACGACCTTTTGCATACCCATTTCACTTTTGTGTTTTATTGTCTGAATATTTGAATAGGAGTATTCCAATCATTCCTGTCAGGAGAGTAGAAACAAAAAAAAAGATGAACATTTCTGCTTAGAGTAAAAACATAAATAAATAAAGTGTACTGTTTCTTATGCGTTCTGGAAATGACAAGAAAAGAAATGACAAGAATTTACATTGCACGCTCTTGTGAATGAGTGTCTTGAGGTAGGTGGGATGCGGCTGTAAAGAGTGCTCTTAGAACATACAGGCAGTACAACCAGTTTTATGTAGGAATCAAGTCTTCAGCACATTTCACTCAAAGCCCTGACAAATCAGTGAAGGTTTTTTCAATCATTATAAATGAACATAGATTCAACAGAAATAGATATAAAGCCATAAATGGCATTCAGTTTCTGTAGGAAAAAAATAAAGAGCTTTTGTTTCTGCAGGGGCTCCATGGAGTTGTCTGTCAAAACACTCAGCCCTTCGACACGCCCCATCTCTAAGTCTGCTCCACGCCCATGAAAATACAGCACTAGCCTTAAATGAATCTGTTGCACTTGCACCAGCATGCCTGCGCAGTGCAGAAAGGAAACTCCGGCTGGATCACCAGAAGAGAATGGAAATCCTTGCTTTAGCTTCTCATGTACCTGCCTTCTGCTATTCTTGTTTAAAGAAAAACATGACAATGAAGTTGCTGGCTTGAAGTGGCTGGCTTCTTTTTGGTAAGAAAACATGGGCATGTGGCTCAGCAAGGAGGTGTTTTTCAGCCTGGACAATGCTTGGGGGTGGGGATGAGCTCTGCGTTAATTTTACATACTGAGCATACATAACACAGCAAAATTATGGCTTTGCCTGATTGTTCTTGTGTGGCATAATATTTAGCACATTTCTGGCTGAAGTTTGAAATTTCTTTTGGTGAGATTAAATGAGACTGTCAAGGGCACATTTTCAATGCAAGAAATGCACACTGAAATACTCATTACCTTTAATGGAAGCTGCACAATTCAGGCTGTGTACTTACTCCCTAAAGTTGTTTTAGAAAATGCTTTTCGCCTGCTTTTCATCTAGTTTTCAATAGTAGGGTCCCTACATGCATATTAGAAATTCACAATGAAACTTTCAAGTCAATTTCTATGAATCTGGATAATTATTGGATGCATTTTCCAGTTCAATCTTCAAAAATTTCTTTTTTTTTTTACTTACTTTTTCTCTATCTAGTTATCTGCTGTACAGTCAGAAATGTTATTATTTGTTAGCATTAACAGCTCACTTTGCTGTGTCACAAGCCATTGTTGCAATGGGCTATGTCATTTAGTACCATTCATAGTGTGCTACATGATAAAATATCTAATTTAATATGTTACGTCTCTTCTGTTTGTGTGCAACCACTGGGATACAAATATCTTTCCCTGAAGTGATTGATTTTTTGTTGATGAAAGTTTATTGGAAATCCTAAGACTCCAGAGGCTGTTTAGCTGATGGCTCTGAGTCCTGAAGATGGATTTAAAAATACACTATTTCTTTCTGTCAATTTGCAAAAGAGACCCTGAGAATCAACAAAATAACATGGTAGAAATGAGATGCAAACTTAAGAGTGGTTGATTATGAGAAGTAATTCCATTTGAGACTTTGCATATGATTGACATAGTCAATGCTTTGATAAGATTAAAAAAGTCTCCAGAGATAATCGCTCATAATGAATCATTTATTATGTATATCTCTTAATTCTAGAGGGGTTAAGGATGAGTGAGCATGAAAGCCGGGGACAGAACTTTATGCAACTCGTAAACACTCCTTGCAGATATTTATGTGTCCTCAGGCACCTCTGCATGAAATACAGGAATCAAAGACAGATACCCCTTATCCTAAACAATGCTTGCTGTGTAAAAAATGTTGGCTCACTTAGGTCTGAACCCTGTCACAACCTCAGAAACCAAGGTAGGAAAGAACAGGGGAAGCACCAGTAGCACAGCTGCAGAGCAGAGATCCAAGGTAAAGCAACCTTCTCTGTTCCACACAACAAAAGCCATAGAATGGGAGATACAGAGCAGCCAGGCTATAGCCCATCCGCTTGTCTCCCACAGGGCCAAAAGGCAAGCACATTGTGGAGGAATACGGGAACCGCTCAGGGCTGGTGTACCCTCTGCTAAGCCAGAGGATATGTGTCTTTTGCTTACTGCACTACCTCTTTTCACTACACATTTCACTACATTCACATTTGGATTAGTAATTCTATTCTGTAGGGTTTGCCCTGGGGCAAAAAGCACCAAGAGGTTTGCCATACCTAAATATGGCACATTTTTTTTAGT
Organism: Penelope pileata; assembly: GCA_013396635.1. NCBI lineage: Eukaryota > Metazoa > Chordata > Aves > Galliformes > Cracidae > Penelope > Penelope pileata. The sequence goes on along the minus strand of WBMW01002092.1, from coordinate 1,230,936 downwards.
AGCATAATCAGACTAAAATTTTCTGACCTTGAACCAATTATGCATTGAGCAAATACATGTTTTTCTTGTTTGTCTTGCACAGTCTTAAAAGGACAGTGTCTTCAACTGTTATCTGCCAAAACTCCAACTGGTTTCATGAGACATAAAAGGAAGATTTTGTAGCTAAACTCTTTACACACCTTCTTACAAGCTGGCATATGAACAGTCAGCAGGTGTCCCTCTGGAGCGACAGGCATGATGTACAGCTGTTACAACCATACAACACTTACAGTCATAAACACGGCATGTTTTACAGGCTGCCTGATGACTTAGACAAAGAGCCATCATAATGACTTCCCCAGCTCCGTAATAGCTCCATTTACAATTAGTGTTAGGAGGCTACATAGCTCGGTTCTGTGTCCAGAGCTGATACGAATTTAGATGTGACAGTCTGGTGAAAAAAATATTTCTGGATAACCATCTGCAGAAATTCATGCTCCCATTTTATACTGCTGGCTACACAAAACATTGGAGGGAAAAAAAAAACAAAAAAAAAACCCACATGCTTGTTTTGGTGTTGGTGGAAGTTTTTTGTTGGTGGTTCGTTGTTTGGTTTTTACCTATATAGTTAGGTTGTAGCACTCACTTTAAACTTTCAGATAATGACTGTTACCTTGGATTGTAATAGTCACTTTTTTTTTTTTTCAATTTTAATAGTAACCTTTTTTTATCTGAAACTCATTGTTGAATCAATTGATTTTACAATGGATTTTCTCACTTTCTTTAATGGGAAGAATGTCAGAATTTCCTTCAGTAATTAGGCACAGTTAAGGTGAAGGACTGCAGAGAACTAGGCTGGGGGATGTAGTATTCACAGCGCAGCCCAGGCTGTAAGCCCAAGACCAGGTTTCCATTTCTCTACCCTCATCAGATCCCACCTGGAACAACTGCATCCAGGCCTGGGGCCCTCAGCACAAGCAAGATGTGGAGCTGTTGGAGCAGTTCCAGAGGAAGCCACGAAGGTGATCAGAGGGCTGGAGCACTTCTCCTATGAGGAAAGGCAGAGGGAGCTGGGTTTGTTCAGCTTGGAGAAGAGAAGGCTTCAGGGAGACCTCATTGTGGCCTTCCAGTACTTGAAGGGAGCTTACAAGCAGGAGGGGCACCAACTGTTTACACAGGCAGACACTGATAGGACAAGCAAGAATGCCTTTAAATTAAAGAGGGGAGATTTAAGTTAGATATTAGGTGGAAATTCTTTACTCGGAGGGCAGTGAGGCACTGGCACAGCTGCCCAGAGAGCTGTGGATGCCCAGTCCCTGAAGGTGTTCCAGGCCAGGTTGGATGGAGCCCTGGGCAGCCTGATCTGGTGGGTGACAACTCTGTCCATGGCAGGGGGGTTGGAACTAGATGATCTATAAGGTCCCTTCCAACCTAAGCCATTCTATGATTCTATGACATGTGTGAAAATACAGATCATAATCAGTAGTAATTTTCTGCTCGGGGTTGCTCAGGGTTGGTCAGGAGCCCTGGATAAGTAAGCAGAAGCAGAGGAGGTGCTTCCCTTGAGGCTCATGACACACTATGCATCTGAAATTCCTGCTTCTGACCTGTGTGTGATTCAAACTGCCCAGTATAAAACACGTATCAACAGCATCTGTGTTCCAAAAACATCTTGTATGAAAGGTGTATAAGATAGACAAATGGTTTTGAATGGCTTTGATGTTCCAAAGAGATGTGTTTAAAAATTGCAATTATTTATTTTCTTTGCTGCCTAGTATTGAAATGCTTGGTCAATGCTATTTGCTCTTTCATCTACTGTGTAACATACGCTGTCTCTGTCTTCCTGTATATAAGGGCCAGGAGAAAGATATTTGTCACACAAATAGAAGCCTTCACTGATATATGCACAAGAACATAAAACCAAGAAGAAATATTCCGTTTTGTCAGAAATCAGTGAAAGAAAAACAGGATTTTTTTCCTGTTCATATTTCACTGTGTTTTATTTGTGTGTTTGTTTCTTTGCTTGCTTTATTAATGGCACAAAATCCTTTTAAAAGGTCCCTCTCAACCTGCTCATTATCTAAAACAAACCATAAATGACTATTAATGTCACTTTAAAAAGATTGGAATGTGGAATTATTCTAATTTTGTGGGAAAAAGGTATTATCTACTATGAAAAAGAGAGCAGAACGGTGCATGTTGAGCATACTAGGCAGGTTATCAAATTAAAAGGAATCAATTTTCCTTCTAAAGATGAGAACAAACACACAAAAGGGAAGCATTCACAAAATAAATAGAATAAGCACAAAACTGCTAGTGCACATGCAGATTTTTCCTAACAGAATGAAAGATACAAATGGATAGAAGCAATAATGAGAAGAGTTGTATGTGTATTACATGTGTGCCCTTATGTGTTTGTGTGTGTGCATTTTACAAGACATTTCAGGAATCTTAAGCTAAACATTTAATCACGTGAAAAGTAAAAATAGCATATTTCAAAATAACTAGTAGGAAGAGAGGATATTCATGTACTACAGGGGTGTTTTTTAATCTTTTTCTCACACTGGCACATCTGAATAATGGAAAGGATCACAATGGACCGAGAAACCTGTGTCAAACTGACATCAAAATTCAGTATCTGGCTATTGCACAAGTCTGTAAAGCCACAGTCTGGAAGGTCTTATTCTCTGTGAGCTAGGGTTAGATTTTTTTTATGTTAATTGCTCTTTTGATTTAAAGGGGTCTTAATGTAAGTAAAAATCTGGACATTTGTGTAGTCTTCGCATCACTGGGAAGTAGGTGAAAGAAAGACAGCATGGTGAGGAGAGAAAAAGACATCCTGTGCTGTCCACTGTTGCCAAGAGCAGAGCTCAGAAAAGGAGTAAGGAACAAAATGATCTTCTTCAGCATTTGCCATGGGCGCCATGTCCTACACACTCATATCCTGCGCAGTCCCTCTTCCTCTGAGGAAATGCTCAGCCTGATCTTCAACATCTGAAAAGTCTTCTGTAATTTTCAGGCACATTGTCTGCTGGTTGATGTGTATGAGGTTTCAAAGAGCCTCATCATATAGGAAGAGCCTGTGAGGTTTTGGGGGCCTGTCACAAAAAAAATGTGAGACCTCAGGACTGAGAGCACTTATGCAAGAGGGAAGATATATTCATATGCACACAAGAATTGCCACTGAATATTTGCATGAAATTATTCAGATACAGAAACCCTAGATCCTTGCCTTAAAATAGCTTCTGACATACTCATCTTTAGGGACTTTTCACCTCGTGGATGTAATTCCTTAATTAATTACTTCAACTTCCATCTACACTCCTGCAAACCTCTTGGCAGATCTGTTATAATACAGTTACATATTCATGTGATTCAAGCTTTGTCTCAAGTCAAATGTGCTTTTTATTAATAACAATATGGATTATAATCACAATTCTTTCCTTTTTGAAGTAGTAGCTCACCAACACACCTAAGCAGCATGGACAGCTGGTTAATAAAAAATAAATAAATAAGTTTGGTTGAATACTCAAATGAAGATACATTTAAGTACATGCCTTTAAATGTACATCTGTCCACACATTCAACTGCTACACTTCATTGTAATGAAGGTCTTTACTTCTTTAATGTAAAATATAGAAGACAGGTATCCTTACTTTTCTACATTCAGTGAAACAGATGCAGCCCTTCTGTCATCACATAATTTGAGTTAGGTGTACTGTCCAAGGTACATGGGAAGGATGCCTGGTGTTTGTTGGGTAAACCTTTCCTGACTACATTTATACCAAGCAAGAACTTGATCTCCTAAATCTTCATCTAGAAGAACAGTTGCAAAACACGTTTACATAGGTATTCATTTAGCTGAGAACCTATGTGAAATAGTAATCCTCCAAGTAGCCATCAGCCCATACAGGTATGCATGCCGGTGCAGATACACACATGATGATAAGGTATCAACGCAAAGCCAAGAGGTGAGCAGGAAGCATTTGGAGCTCAAGTTTCTAATGGGAGAAGATAAAATGTGTAGAAGTTTCAGGACAATCAATCAAATAATACATTTTAGGAATTATAAATATATTAAACAAAATTTTATCCTACATGTTCCTTCCTATTAATCTAGCTATGCATATCATTTTCAACTCCATGATATGTAGGTGCCAAAATACCTTTAAAGAAACAATGACTTTCTCTTCCATCTTTTCATCTTCCTTCTTGTTCTCCTGCTTGGGCTAGAGCTTTGGAAAAAGAAGCGTTGGTTGTTGGGAAGTTAAATCAAAGAACCAAGCATGTCTGACAGATCTTGCTGGGCTGATACTCTAATTGCTTGCTAACATAAATTTTGCAACTGACATAAAACAGGATCCTGCTTTGCGTCCTGAGATTGGAAATTTCACTATTACAGTAGAAGTTCTTATGAAAGATGATGCTTGTAGAAAAAGATGTGCTTACTTGAGTAGCTTTGGCAGCCAGTGTGATTTGGCTGCTATGAAACTAGTGTGAATGTCACAAGATTTGGCTTCATTCCCAGCTTGTTTTGTGAACTTGCCCAAAAGTCATCACTCAATCTTATCCTTTTATTGTTTATTTTTTTGCAGTGGTGCCTGTGGAGGGACTGTCCAGATATGACTTTGCAAACTATCTAATATAGTAGGTCCCTATTACAGCTAAGAAAAAAAAACAACAAATCCTCTGTAAGGTTTTGAACATCAGACAGAAATCTTTAACTTCATTCTGTATTCAGTGGGGAACCGGTGGAAAATGGAGCACTAGGGAAATAAACTTACACTTGCTGGTGTTTCTAAATAGACAAGTTGCTGCATTCAGTCATCTTGGGCTGCTTTCAGAGTATATAGCCGTATTTCCATATAACAAGGTGCAATTTCTTCAAAGAAGCTTTAAATCCTGCTGCATATGATGAAATGTTGTGATGCTTTTCTTTTTTTCCTTATTTTTGTTTTGCAAAAGACAACAGTAATAAGGAGTTGATTGGAAAGATGTTGGGGATTATCAGGTTCTTTAGAAAAAATATTTTAAATATGCTTATACCTACAGTTTGCTAAAAGAAGCAATTTTATGGCATTTCTTTTAGTGCATCTTCTTCATTAAAGAAAACTTTATGTGAGTTAAACTTCAATGTACTTTTTGTCTGTGTAGACAATTTGGATGGAGCTTGGGATTTGTTCGTGTGTTTATTTATTTGCTGTTAAGTGGATTATAAATGGTCACAAAGCCAAATCAGTCTCCAGAGCCTAAGATTTAACGATGTTCTGAATCTGTTTCTGGAGTTTACTCACAGGGGAGTAGTACAAGAAAGATGCCACCTTCTCTTTTCCTAGTATAATTAAACTTTACCTGGCTACCAAGAAATTAATTTATAAGGTCTTCATATAATTTAGTTGAAAAGTGAAAATTATTCCTTCTTTAACTTCTTTCAGCAAGCAAGATCAATGTAGCTTAGAAAAGTAAACATTGCCCTTTTGTCTCTGGGCAGCTAATCCTAAAACCAACTCCAATCTGTTACTTTTTCTCTTTTTCTACCAAAATAGTTATACTCTGCATAGCTAAAAGGCTAACCATAATTTGCTATTGTCTCTTTGTTAATATACCATTACACAATACCAGACATACTGACACCCATGCAGGAAATGCAGAGCAAATTCTCTTCATTGTTGAGTTCGCAGAGCTGAATTTTTATTCATATTCTAATTTAAATTTAACTTTCTGCAATGTGCCAGACTGGCAGCTGTCAAAAATAAAATTTAATCTATAATTAAGTGCAGATATAGCACATGCAGAAGTAGCATGTCTGCAGTCCTGCCAATACTGCATGATACGAGTCCAAAGAGAGGGAATTTGTTCATGTGCCATTGGACTAGAAGACAGACTACAGGCTCTGGAGCATTAGCAAGAATGCAGCCTTTGAGAAGATGTCAACTCTGAATGAAAGCAAATACTGCTAACACCAGCATGAGAAAGGATTTCTGGTACAGTAAGTCAGAAGAGATCTGATGGTACTCAAAGAATGCGCTTCCTTCTGCAAAGCTCTGCTGGCGCAGCCTGCAGGACTGGACAAAGCCTCTTGGCACATCCTGTCAATCCTCTATCTTGACATTGCAAGTGATGGTTGCCAGCAGCTGCTCAAATTATATCATGATTCACTGCCCCACCCAGGACTTGAGAAGACCATCTCTTCTCTGCTGAGGTCAACCATTAGTGGAAAGGCTTACACCTTTGCTTTACCTGCAGAGCCATTGCTTCATTAGTGCCTTAGTTAAAAGTACTCAGGATCTTCAAAAGCACTTCATCTGACTCATCTTCTCTGCAAGGCGAGCAGAGTTAGCCCAGAGCACATTTACTATTATTCCCTGAATAATTTCTCTACATTGCAGACACCAGGGTCCAACCTGTGGTCATGTCAGGGGCTACTCCAGCAATAAAATTTTCAGTGGCTGGCAAACTTTAAAATTAAAATGCCAAAACCACAGTGTTATGGTGGTTTAACTGAACTTTTATGTTAGGAAGGAAATTTCAAAAGATGAAAGGATTTAGGGCATCACTACACTGAAAATGGCTGGGACTTCCATGCTATTGAATTTCTGAGGGGCACTGGAAAGTTTTCTCCTCAGACTGGAGGCTTCTATGCAGCATAAGCAAAGCTGAAACAAAAGAACGAGTGTCTGCATCCAAGCAAAGTCACAGTTCTCCTGCTGTTGGAAGGGAAAGACCTGAATACATAATTGAATGAGAGACTCAGCGCTAGAGGTCTAGAGATTTAATTTTGGTGCTCTTTCTGCTGTCTGGGGAACTTGCTGTTTCTCACCTGCAACAACAAGTGTTGGACCTCAGCCTATCAACCACCTTTCTTCAGCCTCATTAAAAGCTGCAGCTGGCCAGACTTTGCAGTGCTCTGGCATAGGCAGAGCCATCAGAAGGCCATGACCTCACTACTGCTCTGGAATAGCCTGCTATTTCAGGCAACTTACTATTTTTGCCTATATCATTACAGCTAAGAGCATTCGTGTGTTAGTGAGAAGCAGTTTGCAGGTAAAGAGGTGCTGAACTGCTGGTCACCAAAACCGCTGGAATGAACAGCTCAATTTGTTTTTTAGTGATAACTTACTACTTTGCCATTGTTAACTGCTCTTGCTCTTTTCATTCAATGTTATGCAGTTTTGAAGCAAAAGAAAAATGAAGACAGAACACAGTAGGAAGATAACGATCAAAATAATGACAGTAAATAGTCAAATAAAATTGCAATCACACAGCATAGTGTAAGAGTCTGACACAAGACCAAGAAAGAGGAGAACAAGGGAGAACAAGCTATTATTTTATTGGCAGTGGTACTGCTGGGGCACCTAGAAACCATGGCAGAGGCAGAGGACGGAAAGACTAGTGTCTACCTCAAGACATTCACACTCCAAATTGAAAAGGAATCTCCAAAGATTTCAAAATAAGAAGGAAGTTGTTTATTAAAAGAATAATGCAGGTGAATGTAGGTCTGATAGTGATAGGACAAGGGGGAATGGCTATAAACTGAAAGAGGGGAGATTTAGGTTACATGTTAGGAAGAAATTCTTTACTCAGAGGGCGGTGAGGCCCTGGCACAGCTGCCCCGAGAGCTGTGGGTGCCACACTCCTGGAGGTGTCAACGCATGGTTGGGTGGGCCCTGGGCAGCCTGACCTGGTGGGTGGAAGCCCTGCCCATGGCAGGGCGTGGAGCTGGGTGGGCTTTAAGGTCCCTTCCAACCCATATCATCCTATGATTCTATTATACTGATTAATTATATGAGTATGAAAGATGGGCTTCAAAGTGTACTTCCAGGGTTCAAAACCTTGCCAGAGTTGTCAGCTGCATGTAACAACTGCTCAGAAGTTTAAAAACGAAAACAAAAATACCTCATGGAATATTACCACTGCTGTGGATTTAGTGATTTACAACTTCTGGGTAAAATTGACTTGGCTAGCAACCACTTGTCTTTCCAATGACCCTTCTGGTCTTGCAGATGAGATCAAGCTCAGTGGGATGACAGAGGTAGAATCACTGGTAACCAAGATTCAAGCTATTGGGAGAATGACAGAATTTAAATCATTAACACTCACTCCTTCATTCATGAATATGTATTTAGTTCATCATAGTCTATGCCTTCCTTCTAACATAGCCACATGCTTTATGTTATTTTGCACATCACGCAGCACAACAATATGCCCCGGTGAATTCCCTTGCATCCATCTCTCACCTGCTACAGTAACTAGTGATGAATCTTTGTCTGCTCTGTCAGCCTGGTGTACTGCATTTGCCTGAGATCGTGAAGTTTGGTCAGCCCCTTAGGAATAGCAGATGTGTCTGAGGTGTTTATATGTCACACAGTACATCCAAATGTAAGTGAAATACTAGCCCAACATGTTCCTACAGTCGCCAGATCTCCTTGTAAAAAGTTATTATGTCACCTTGTGAGGTCATTTCAAAGCACTGTTCAAAATTAAAGGATGTTTTCAACTGAGCTGAAAGGAGCCATCCTCAGAAACAGGCTGATTTTAGAAGTAAACCAGCTTGAGAATGAGAATCAACCTGAGAACGCTACACTTAATTCAGTAAAGGCTTTATGGCCAATTTTCTTTTGCAGGTGATTTGCCCTGTACTATTGAAGTTAGCAGCAGCCCAGTGGGATAAAGACCCAAAATATAGAACCTGCTCCATTCCTATTGTGAACCTATGGAAAAGCTAAGCCAATTATTGCAAAAGTTGTCTGTTTACACTAGTCAAATTAATGCAAAAGCTATGCATCAAGACCATTAGTTTTATAAATGAAAGAAAGTCAAAAGGATGGATGGTTGAAATGAACAAAATCAGTAGGAGTGTTTGGATATACTGAAACATCTAGTGGCCAATAGCAGTACTTCAGATAAATTTTTCAAACAAGGTGGCGTGAAGTATAGCACCCATGTTCCTACTTAGGCAATGACATGAGTGATTACAGCTACAGAGGATTCAGGAAACCACTGCTCCCAGTGGAATCACTCATCAAAAATCTGGCCATAACCTTCTTGGCCTAAGCATGGATTCAATACCTAAATTAGGCAGGAAATTTTGAAAGTCCTGACTTTAGAACTTTTATCCTAAAAATACTAGAAGACATTAACACAAACTTAGATAAAAGTCCTCATTTACTGTGGATCAGCGTAGCCTTATTGACATCATGAAAAAGCATTGGTTTTTAATGAGCTGAAGATCCAGCATTGCAGTCCACTATGACATCTGTGTATCCATGTACAGATGACAACTGCGTTGGCAGACAGAGCTGGAGAGGAACAAGAGAACAGCCCCAGAAAGGGGTTCATGCCAAGATTTGCAAACAATCTTCTGTGAGATCTTGCACACATCGCTTCTCTATTCTGTGACTTTTTCCCCACACACTTTCGCCTCTAAATATGTTTAGACTGGAAACCTCTTCTCACTATGAACTCATACGGTACGGAGCACAACTGGATCCCCATTTCAAACCCACACTTGTTATTTCAAATACTACCGGTCTTAAATATATTCATACAGCCAGCCAAGGTTCTTTGGCTTGGCTGGGTAAAATCTGCCCCTGACTCAGCAAGAGAGCAATACACCCGTCAAGCCTTGAATATGCATCTGCCTAGCTTTGCACAGGCTCCATGTAATAGATGAAACTGTACATGAAATGTTACAGTGACAATAAATACACATAAATCTACTAAACATAGTATGAGCATTCAGTAAGACCTGATTAATGACGCCCTTAAGAGCAGCAACAAGCAGCATTTTCATCCTTAAAAGTGAAAAGCAATAGTTTTAAAGGACATGAGGCAGCACAAAGCGCAATTTCTCTTCCAAGCCCTTGAGAAATATTTCCAGCATGATTCTGCCCATCATTACGAGAGCACTGAATGGCAGATACAACTCCAGAAGGTACAAAACTCCATCACCTAGACCACAGGAAGGAGAGGAGCATAATCTCTGTTCCATGGTAGTAAAGATCTCATCTAGTATCTGAATAAAGACTAACAGGAGAATCTCCATCCTACACAATACTAGAACTATCCAGGAGCAACTGTGAAATTAAGCAGGCAGTGTTCATTATCCAGAGGTGCAGACTTCTGCCCAGACTTACACACCCAGGCAGGACATCTCTGCAAATTCTGAAGCAGAGCTAGTTCTCATCCAGACAATACAAAGGACCACAAGCTCTGGTACATCCATGTAGGCATATCTAAAGCAAGGCACAGAGACCAGAACTTAGCATGGCACCACTGACTTTAAGGATTCCTGTAACCTGTCATGTGCTCAGATCAGCAGATTTCTCAGCTAATAGCACACAATTTTCTGCTGCCAGTGTAATTTAAACTGAATGAATTGGTTTTCAGAGTATTTAATAAATACTGCTTGCTGGCCTAAAGAGGACTGGAAAGCTGCAGATCTAAAAGAGCCAAACATCCCTTTTGGCACCTGTGCTCTAATGATGCCATTGCATCTCTGCCAGTCTCTGTCAGTCTCTGCCAGTCTCAGCAGACTGGCATTATAAGTGATGCTTTGCCCAGGAAAAAGTAAATAGACAGATAATGCTCCATCTGATCCATAAACAGTGGGATCTTATTAAAAGCCACCAAGTATGACTTCAAACAGCATTGCATTGTATCCTATGATTCAGTTGCAAACCATTGGCCAAGCCAATAAAATCTCTCTTAGTGCAGTATTTTTCTTTTAAATAATATGTGGAAATGGATTTTCTCCTAGGATACCAAAGTAACTCCGATGATTAGGATACCCAGGTAATTAGTAACACTCCAAAACCAGTCTCGTTTGTCAACACATAGCTTAATAGAGAGAGGGAAATGAAATATGTCTAATTTTCCTAGCCACAATACTTTCAGAAGCTATAAAAGTGTTTATGCTTCCTTTTCCATTTGAAGAGCAGATTTTCCATCAGTCATGTCAAGATCCTAGAAACAAGAACAACCAAGGTTTGATCCTAAGCACCATTAGCCTTCCTGGCTTCTTCATGCCCTTGTCTATGTCCCTGTGAGGTGACATTGACAAGATCTCTCTCCAAGGAACAAGCAATTAATTATCAATTATCAATAAATGTAATTTTATGAGCTCCTCCCTACTATGCAATCTCATAAAATAAGAAAATGCAAAAGTAAGTTGTGAAGTTGAGAAGTTACTTGCCATAAAGGTGACTATGTAACAATGCAGATGTTTAGCCTTTGTTCTAAACAATCAGCATGGACATTTTCATCATGGTGAATAACTTATTTTTTTCAAAGTAATCATAGTGTTTTAGGTATAAGACTGGCCCTCGAGTTCTGTCTCTTTTCTGATTTAATGAACAGTGCATTGGGCTGAGAACTGGGTGATTTATGCTCTGTTTTCACCATTCTAACGTAATCCATTAGGTGTATCACTTCCTTTCTACATGCCATGCTTTCACCAGCTGCAAAATTAAGATAAAGCTAACAAATTCTTTTGTGAAAGGCTGAGATTTCACTCCCCCACCAAAAAAAAAAAAAAAAGAAAAAGAAAAAAAGGCAATAAAAATGTTAGGGACTATTATACACATTAAAACAATTGAGTTTTTTTCTAAGAGTATCATGGAAAGACCAATTGCTTTCCAGCTCATACACATGTAGCCATATTTAATTTCATCTTTGCAGAGACGTTGCCCTCTCTTTCAATAAACTTTTAATTTAAAATGAGTAGAATGAGCTAAGTTGCCACTAACAATCAAGCTCGACTATGAGATTTATGGCTTTTCTTAGTCCAACAAAGCTTGCTTCTACCAACTCTACAATATATAATGCAGAAGTAGAGAGAGCTCAGCCTTCCTTCCTCTGGTTGTGCTCCACATGCTCAGAGCCTCTGAAAATCTGGCTTTAGTTAAGAAGCAGTAAACTGGAGAACACCAGTGTGATGTGTTACAAAGGTGGTGACTGGCAAGGTCGACACCACATCTAGAGCCATGTCTCCTTCCACTACTATATCTGAAGAATCCTCCTCACCTTTCCATACCATATTTCAGCACAAATTTCAGCAAAGTAAAAGACTAGGTAGGCACATTTAATGAATCAAAAGGAAGATAAAATAAAAATACCACCTAATGAATAGTCTTCTTTTATCATCGTTAGATTCTCAGAAGTACCATCCTAACTTTGTTCTCTTTTTTACAGTCTCCTAACTCTGCACCTTTAAAATGTTTCAAGGATAACATTTCACAGCTCTCACTTTCAGTTTGCGATGGATGAGGCAAGTACTTTTATTATAGTTTAATAAATTGTTAATATTGAATATGAATAATGAAATAACTAATGTCATGTAACCCCTAATAACCACTACAAAAATATGCTTTCTGACATAATTTAAACATATTACTAAAATATATATACTTGCCTCTACACAGGCAAAGGTAATATTTCTGACATAATTCTTTCTAATAGTAATTTTGTTTAAAATAAAACCTTTTTTTCCCTATGAACTATCAGTTTTCATTCAAATAAAATACCTTTACATTTAAAATGGAAGAATTCTGTATCAAATACACCTTTGAAAACACATCTACGTTTTTTGCACTGCCTTAGATTTGGTACTGAAGATGGTAAAATTATTCCATGTTCATACTGAGGCAGTGAGTTAAAATCTTGGGCACAATTTTACATCAGGGCATTGAAGCCCACTGAACCTGTGCCAGAGCTGTAGCTAGACATGCAATTTGTTGTGCATGCTGACTAGGTGCCCGGATATGTCCGGAGTACAGGCTCAAAAGATTTGAAGAACTTGGTGTGTCATTTTCATCTGGAATTTTTAGGAGATGGGTTTTGTGTTGTTTTGTTTTGTTTTTAAATTTAGTTAAACATTAGCATCTAATCTGATTTAAAATTGTATCAAGCCAAAGCAAAACATGGTCTTTAAACAGACAAGATATTCAAATTACTGTAAAATGTTTTTAAAAGACTATGTCAGGAGCTATTCCGTTATACTATCAGTGTTCAGCCACTCTCAGAGCTAAAACAGTGAATTCAACTAAATTGGTACGGAGCTATCTTTATAGCTTGACATTGCCATGCTCGTGTCAGTGCCACAGAGACAGCTGACAGAAGTCGACAAACACCAATGAGCAAGGTTATGGCCATCCTGGACTCAAGCTGGCCTTCAGCTGTCTGCATCAGAATTATGGCTTTCATGCTAAAGATTCACACTGCAGCAGCTGCCTGGTGGCAGATGGGAAACTCCATGCTATGTACAGCACAAGCTTTCTTCCATGTTACAAGCGTATTTGAACTTACACATCTAACTTCCCCCAGATTAACACCTGAAACCTCCTTCAAAACATACAATTTTATGAAATTCTGAAGCAGTTCCCTTCCTCACTGGCACTTTCAGTCTCACTTTCCATCTCCTGTTTTAATCCCAAATCACAAGTGCATGTGTCTATATGGTGAGCAGTCCTACGACTGCAGCAAAGACACTGATTTCTTATTCAGCAACCCATACGCATATATTCAGAGAACAGAGAATCAGGACCTACACAATAATACCTGAAATCTCAAATTCCACTTTTCTCTTTGCTAAGGATGCTTACATTAAATGTGGAAAATCAAGTCCCCTCATTTATAGTTCTGTTTCTCTTGTTAAGGTGTCTTTTTTATAGTTCTCCTTTTTTATCAGGTGTCAGTCACTTGTCCAGCACTTCAAATTTTCTAGAACGCTGACTTCTAATTTACACCGAAGCAATCAAGCATTCAATCCTACATTTTCATTATCTTCAGAGTACAGTGAAGGTACAACACCAAGTTTCAGCAATCTGTTGCTATTACTGAAGCACCATCTTCACTTTAAGTTCTACACATTCAAGATTAAACAAACTGTTACAGATACCCTAAAAATGGTTAAGTAAATCAAGTTCACAGTATTTTCCTGATTTGTCTAGAGGCATTATAACGTCTCATGCTGTCAAAACACGAGCCAGATCTCCAGGTTCCATTCACGTAAATGGGAAATAAAATGTAATATAACAAAGACAAAAAATGAGTTTGAAACCTTTCTAGTACAAGAACCGTTTTGATGATAATGAGATGTGAACAGTGAATTTCTTCAAGAGATAACTGAAGAAAAGAATGCTTTATCAAAGACAATATTTCTTCTACTTCTTCATAAGACGCTAGCAAAAATGAACTGAAATATACTTTAAAGTGAATACCCTATGATCTGTGAAGTGAATTTTACTGTGTTCTCACTCAATCAAGAAGTCATTCAGAATAGTCAAGATCTGGATTTTTTAACCATAAAACAAACGAGCAAAACTCCAAAGCAAACAACCCCCAGGTCTTCTTTATATAAGAAGGGGAAGGTGATGGTCATCTTTAAGAGAATAATGAAGCACCAAGGGACTGGAAACAAATATTCACAGGTATTCCAATGAACAGGGGAACATGATGTGTATCACAGCAAAAGGCTGCAGGTTTTTAAAGGAATTACAGAATTCACTGGGAATCTTTAATTGCATATACTAAGAACTTTACATATTCCTTGAGAACACTCTAATTGCATGTTTGTGTGAAAGTTCTAATGGGAAATGCCATGAGAGCATACCCTCTCTATTTCCAGCCAGAAGGTAAGAAACATAAATAGAAATACTGGCCAGGGCACACTTCAGGAGAGTGGATTGGAAAGCACACAGTGCACCTGGTGATCAGTAGAGCTCAGGTTCTGAATGGCAATACGCTGCTCCACTTTTAAGAGCTTCCAGTATCTTGGGACACAGCACAGCACACACTAAGAAAAAGCAAACTGAGCTCTCCTGCCTTACTCATAGGCTCCAGGTGGAGAAACGCCAGTCTTTCCTGGGGCTTTCCTTGGAACAAACACAGATGTCTGGCAAAAAACATGCATTTGTGTTTTTACTGAATGCCAAGCTGAAGCTCAGCTTTACCTGATGTCTCTTCAGCCATTCATCATACAGATGGTCAGTAATTTCTCCCTTAAGAGTTCCTTCATCAGTTTAAGAGCACCTGACCTCCATTCAGCCCACAAAACCAAGACAGGAAGCAGCATGCAGAAGGAGCTGCCTGCATTTTGCAGGCTGTGTCTGCAAACCCTTACACACATGAGCAGCTCTACAGTCTGGTGCTTTCCCGTTCCCCAAGAAGATGTGTGGAACAGCCTTATGGCTATAAGTACAGTGCACTTCCCAGTTTGTCTGACCTGGAGTGAGGAGGACGAATATTCAGGGGCAACTACATCTGAGAAAAGGATATGCGGAAGCAGCACCTCCTATCACATTTTGCTCTGCCACTTGAAGTCGCTGTGTTAAAACAGAAATAACTTCCTCCAAAATAACTTCCTCCAAAAATCAGCATAAAAATGCAATCTTTTCCTTCTATCTGTCTTAGCATTCACAGAACAAAAGTTATGTTAACAATGTCAAGAAAGTTATTTGAAAAAAAATCTTTGATTAAAAATTTCCCAAAAAAGAAAAATGAATAAAATAACATTTCTAAGATTTTATTACAATCTCCGAGTGAATTAATACATAGAAGTCTAGTTAAACATCTAAGTAGAGTTCAAAAACCATCACACTCTTTAATAAAGATCTCACCAAAATAGTTCAATACTGTCTGCAATATTTGGACATACTGTTTGATTGCCAAATGTCTGAGTTCCTACAGTTCTGTGGAGACAGTAAAAAGATCACACTTCCTTCCCTCCTTCCCCATTATAAAATCGACCCAGATAATTTTGTTTCCATTGAAATCCCCGAAATTCCTCTGAAAAGGATCAAATTTTTGTTTTGAATAGCAGACAAAATTCAAGAAGTCACCCAGATTTGCATACAAGGCTAACCTAAAGTGACTCTTTCTCTTAACCTAAAATGGCTCTTTGGGAGAGAAAGCAAAACTGAAGTGTGTCACAACACGTCACTTCCCTTCACATACCAAAAACTGTACTGGCAAATACAAAAAATATCTGTTGGAAGATTGCTTCCTGCTTTGAATTGCTCCTGACTTTTCGATTAGTTTTAATATTATATAAACTAGAGTAAAAAAACACAGTAACATTTTCCCTAGAAAAGCTCAGACTGAGTTTCATCATTTTAAAATCTCTTCTCCAACTCTTACTGAGTGAAAATAAAGTTTCAGGTAAAAATTTGTGTCTAGGGTCCACAACATAAAGTGTGAGAGAATTTGTTAAGTACCTCCCATTTTGAACTACGGGAAACAAAAATACAAATTAATTGAACTTAAATGTATTGGAGCATTAGACTAGTCTAATCTAGACCATTTTATCCCCGCGTCACTTTGCAATTGAAGTAAATATCTTTGTGCCTTTATATCAGTATACCTTTCTAGAATATTGTGAGGCTTTGAAATTGCAAAGGGTTTGTCAATGGAGAAGAGGGTGTGAATATTCTAGAGGTTTCCATGAGAGGAGGTAAATCTTGAAAACTCTTCAAAAGCTGTGTGTCAGCAGATGCTGCCACATGACAAATTCTATTTTATGAGAAATTCCACCACTGTGCCTTTTCCTGCTGCTCCTTCAGACAGACAAATGACAGTTTGAGCTCCCCCTCAGATAATAATGTGGAAGGTTAAATATATTTATGGAATATTAGCACAAGCTTATCACAGCGCTTTGTTTGCATTTTTATCAAATACATGCATGCAGTAATCTAAAAAACGTATATACAACAACTTAGAGTCAAAGCGTTAAGGACAAAACAGAGCAAAAAAATGATCAAAATAAAAATATGAAATAACTTTTGTATTCAAAATATTGATGAAACTGCTTTTTCCTACAAAGTGCTTCTCTTCGATCACATAAACATTTGAAATAGTTCATCTCCAAATATTTTAGCTAATGCTAGCTGTAAATGTACATGTGAAAGCCTAAGCAACACGCTGGCTTGCTACACTTACTTTATATAAAAGATACACATCTTTTCCAGCAACTTATTTCTTACTTCAGCCTTTCCTGGAATGTGACTTGTCCAGCAAAGCATAACTGCAGAGCTTTGGAGCAGAAGGAAAGAGAGAAGGGAAAATACTAAAAGAGCTCTAAGGCACAGAAAATACGGTACTATAGCCCATGGCACAATATCTGCGCAATCCAGAAGACCAACAAGGCGCGGAAATATTTTCTTGCTGTGCAGCGGTGAGCTGGAAGCAATCAGGGGAGAAAAAAGCAATCCTCTGAAGTGCTACTTGCAAGTGTGAAGCAACAGCCATGACTGAAGCATAGTGCACCGGCACCTGCCACGGCCAGCTGCCATTTCCAAAGTGGTGCTTGAACAGTGGTTTGTGGAAGGAAGCCTAAGATGGGTAAATGCCTCCAGGATCCCCAGGGAAACAGAACCATTAAAAATATCAGTGTGAATTCCTGCTCTGACAACAAGGCTGGTGGAAAGGTCTTTGGCCCCAAGTAAGATACAAACAGACACTAAAAGCCTGGGAAGCCCCTCTCAGCCTTACCCTGGGCCAGCCCCACAGATCCCGCAGGCACCCTGCCCAGAAACTGCATTCTGATGAGCAAAAGCGAGGCAAGGGATATAGTTTTGGGATAAAGTGGAAAATGAATTTGCTGAATAGAAAGCTCTGCTTGGCCTCCTTAATCCTCTGCAGGTTGGAAATAATTGCAGCGATTCTGTAAAGCGCTGTCACAGAGGGTGCAGCGGTTAGCTGGTCATGTCTTTGGCGGGTAGCGGTTCATATTAATAATGTTCCAGGCTTTCAAAAGCAGCCTGTATGTCTAAATCAATTAATTCCCGCAGCCTTTGTGTGCGGTAAGCAAGCAATGCTATCTCTTTTCTAAGATAAGGAAACCAGAAGGAACTGAAATCTTTACAACAGGAATGTGAAGCAGACAGGATGAGGATCCCCTATTTCTTTTGTTTAGCGCTGTGCTTTGAAGACTCCCTGCAGCCCGTTTCTCTGTCTCCTTTCATGTTACTCAGTGTTATCTGTTCAGATCTCAAAAGTGAGTTAAGCACCAGAAAATGTAGAGTTGCTGAAACCCCACCTAAAAGGGCTCTGGGAGCCTTGGAAGACCTACAAGGGCAAATAGGAAGCATTCAGTGCTTTGGTCTTGCCGTTTAAAAATGTCATCAGGTGATGTTTGCAAAGAAAAATGTGAAAAACATGCAAAATGCAAGTTATGCTGTAGAATGAAAGCTGACACAACGGATAGCGACAGTTGCTGGGACACTGAATGTAGCATTCCACATTGACATTCATTTTATCTGGGAAAAAAACGAAACTTATTTGAAAATCTTATTCTATTAATCCACAAAATTACTTCAAGGGAAGAATTTTAATAATAAGGAGGATCTGCATGGCTGGCCCCGGGTAAGACCCTAAGGGGCTTCCCAGCCCTTTGTCCATTTGTAACTTGCCTGGGGCCAGAGACCTTTCCAGCAGCGTCCTGGAAGAAAGGTGAGATGTGCATTGTCTAAGGGCACTAATGAGATTTCTCCTCTTCCTTCTGAGCAGTATGATCTGATCAGCACTCCCACTGGACGGGCCTGTGCTTGCCCTTGTAGTTTGTCTAGGGGATAGAATCCCAGCCCTACTGAAGTTAATAGCAAAAACTCCCCGGTGTTTTGATGAAACTTGTCTGGTATTAATTTCCTGGCTCACATTACAATTCGGGTCATTATTTGGGGGAAAATACCAAAATCTACACAATAATCTTTTAGACCAGATGGTAAAGCTATTAAAATATAGGAAATACATCTGTTATGGGGTGTCCATGCATGCAGTCTGTAACTCAAGGGCATTACAGAATAAAATATATACTGTAGAGATATCTGACTTAGTATAGAAGCAATCCAACTATGTAGTACAGGTGTCTACCCTAACAAGAGAGGTTAACAGTAGCTCAGACCTCTCTGTGCATTGTGGCAACACGCAGTGAACCCCTTTTCTCAGGATGGTATGCAAGCTGAATTACAAAGTAAACATATATATTATAAGAAATACTTCTTACACTGGTTTACTATAAACTCTCTTTGCCTCATTTTAATATCTGTTCTGCTCTGGCTACAGCTATTTTATTTTATTTTTTAATAATTATAGGATTTTCAAAAACCATCGCTCAGCCCATCACATATTATTTCTATTTTAAATTGGAGACCCACAGAAATAAGTGAAAGATGAGAATCCATTCCATAGTTGGACAAAAAAGCCACATTAAAGTATTGATAAAATAATACAAGAAAAAATAAATCAAGAAATATCTCCAAAGTCTATCACACAGGGTGTTTCACTGTTTCAATACAATATAAAAGAACAAGTTGGTACAAAGCCCAATTATTGCCTTGAGTGCAGCATCAATATTGCACACATCTTCATACAACGTTCTGAATTTTCCTGTGAGTTCAAAAAGCTAGAATAGGCTGCCTGTGAACTAATAAAGAACTTCACTTTCTGAGGCAAAATATGATGTCTGCATTGGAAGCAGCTGTGACAAGAGGTTCTGACAGACCCTTGCTGTCCCAAGGGTCATTTCTCGGTGAGATACATTTGTTCTTTTCACTGCAAAGCTGCAGGCGGAATCCTCAGATTGCACAGGTACTTTGTGCAGCATTGTCAGCGAACAGCCTGGGCATCCTAACCAGAATTAATGTCCTAATTTCAGGGGAATGATGCCATAAGCAGCCACTTCCCCAAGTTATAACTCTGGAATATTTTAGTCAAGAAGAGAGCTCAAGCAGCTGAAGGTGCAGGTGAATCCAAGCAACCAACAGAACGTTGTGCTCGCTAGGAAAACATCAGAAGAGTTTGTGTAAGAGGGACCCATTCCCGCTGTTCTTCTTTCGTATCTAGTCTTCTGATTCTTGATGTCGCTAACTGCTGAAATTAGGAGGGACTGTCTCTCCAAGCTGCCATCAGTAAAGGATGAACTGTGACAGTTGCACAGCAGAGCAAGAGAGTGGCCAGCACAGCCAGGAATCGCATCCTCTGCTGGCTCCATAGATGGTGTTTGAACCATACATACAAAATGGAACAAGGCACAGGTGTAAGGGTTTCAGCCAGGAGCAGGCACGGTGCACAGGATGAGACCCAAAGATATTACCTTAATTTCTCTATCTGAATTGGTTTCTGTGAAGCCTCTGGAAAGGCAAAATAAACTTATCACATTAATGTTTCTGAAACTATCACCTGGAATGTGTAAGCTACCACTTTGGCTCATAAACTGAATCTTTTTGTGCCCTTGGCAAGGCGGTAAGGAGTACCAAGTTACAGCACCTGGATTCGTGCTGCGTTGCTCCTTGTTCTGCAAACAGCCCTACCAGTTCTAACTGCAGATATGAAATGACGTTACATCTCTTGAGCAAGAACGGTTGCAAACTGCTTTAACATTTTCACTCATAAAAGCAAAAGATTGCAAGAATAATAAGTGCCCTTCCTGCTCACAGGTGGGCTATGAGATTTAATGTTTTTTTCAATTCTTTGAAGACATAAAGGTTAACACTGAAATTAACTATTTTTTATAAGTTGTTTATATGCCATAAAGGCAGAAGGATCTGTAAAGATATTCTGCAAGATGCCGTATTACCTTACTTTAACATATTTTTTCTTAATCAAGATGCAGAATGGTTTTTCCTAATGAGTGTCGGGGGAGGAAACTTGGTGGGATTATTTTGGATATCTGTCTTGTCGATCATATGCCAGAACTGGCAGCATCTTCCTTCTTGTCCCATCACTTTGGTACCCTTCAGGCAAACAACCCTACACTTGGGCCACTATCTCTGCCTTGTAACTCATAAATGTACCACTATATCCCAAGCAATGAGAAAAAGATACAGATTTTAGGGGATTTTGAGTAAAATCAGGCTTGAACTGCAGTGGTTCTCCTCAAGACATGAGGAAGTGTAACCTTCCCAGAGTGACATTCTTTGCTGGGTGAGGTGAATACATACTAGCAGGACAGCACACAATTTTTTCTTCTTTCCTACAATATGAAAGCCAATGATGTTCCTTTGGCCAACCTGCTTCCACCTAGCTGGTGTGCTTCTGAAACACTATTTTCAGCTCTCCACATAGGGGAATTAGCCCCGAAGCATTAAATCAGGTGGTTATGAATGAACAAGACCCAGTGGTTACTCACGCAGATACAAACTCCAAAATACTGGTACTGAGAGTGCCTAAATGTGAGCTTTGGGAGGAAGAGCAGGAATAATGGTATTGACACAGCTCGAGAGAGTTGGTTACCATGTGCCTACAAATGGGCAAGAACCACACCCAACAACCAATTTCCCTTGCTTCTCTGTCAGGGGACTCTCCATACATCCCCAGAACATTGAGGGATCATTTTCACATGCTTTTTGCATATAATTGCACTTTCAGATGTGTTTTGTTTTCCTTCCAAAGCACTCTGAACGTCTTTTGAGTCACTGAACTGGACCAAATCCAACATGTCTGAAGTCTATAAGCACAAGCATAGGGTATTAAACTGAAGAAACTGACAGTAAAGGATTTCAGTATTTACTACCAAAACTGTGTAAGAAGTGAATTTAACATGAAAAAGAAAGGGTGGAGGGTGAGACTGGAGAGTGCACAAAGGTGAACATACAGGATGGCAAGTTCTATGCTAGCAAATTTGACACTTTCACTTTTTCTCTGAAACTCTCATAATTTTATGCTTTATGTCCTCTAAGCTCCACTCCTTTTCTCTTCCCACCTCAATAACAAATTTATTAGGCTTCTTGGCTAGAATCTAGAATGGCCCCTAAAGCATAATTTGCAACAAAAGGTGTTGCCATTTGCCCAAGCATCCCCATATGTAGAAAAAGAGCTTGGAAGAGGCTCAATCAAGCTAAATGCGGTGCTACCAAAACTCTTCAATATCATATTTTAAAACATTTTTTTATTTTCTAAGAGCCTTGCTTTCACTATGCAGTTGCTGTGGGATTGTAAGACAGACTTGTTACTACAGCAGTTGTCAGGTTTAAAGAGCTGAACACAGGTGATGCAAAATAAAGCATTATCATCTTACTGCACAAATATATGTGCACGTAAGTGTATGTGTAGATGTGTGAGTGTATGCACCTTTATATATCTGTATATATGCATGTGTTTGTACATATGCCTCCCCCATCCTACCATCAAACAGGCAGAAGGCAGTGTTGAAGCCTATTTCAAAATAAAACAAATTGCCTGCTGGCATTTCCATTTTCAAAGTGTTTCAGTAAATTGTTTTGTTAAGAGTAACATCATTTCCATCTCACTTAATCATTATTCTTCTAAACAGTGTTTCCCTTTTAAAAACCTGCTGCTTTTTACTACTAAGTTTCTCTGATTTATAAACTCCACCGCCCCTAAAGTAGTAATATTGTGGAGCATACTGATTACATGACTAGATTTAATGTTGCTATGCCTGAGCTTCTTTCTGAAAATGAGGTCTGAGCTCTAAGGCTGTATTGTCTTCATCACGAGCGAAAGCAAAGACACAAATAACACAGAAATTACTTATTTATGTTAATGGAAAAGATCTGGGTCACCTGAAAAAAATGAAGTCTATGCACTGCTCATGATGACCTTTCCAATAGAAGTTATTAGTTTCATTTTTCACTGACATTTTTCTCTAAGACATCAAGAAAGCCAGATATTCAGAAACAGAGAAATGACCACTGCTCTTAACTTGAAATACTTGTACCTTTTCTGTATGCGTTTGTTAACTGATAGGAACACATAGATGAAGGTATGCATGTTGCATCCAGTCCTGCCGTACAGTCACAGTCACTTCCCTGAGCCCGAATCAAACATCCGCTGCAGCCACTGAGAATTTGCCCATTCACTACCACAGATAGGACCACCTCCAGCTTTGTATCTGCTAAGTGTGGAGGATGAGGCACCAATTCTTCCTTCAAAGCATTTTCTTTAATACTACAGCAACAACAAAGTTGAATTTCAAAAAGAGCATAGACACGCACAATTCAGAAACGCATGCACTTCCCTCTGAGATTTGCGAACAGATGCAAATTACAGGCAATGAAAAATAGGAAGCACTTGGATTCAGCTCTCTGCCCGTGCAGGAAACTCTCAACCACAGCAAACACTGTATGCAGGATTGCATTTTCATGAAAGACTTGATCCATCCTTCTGCGACAGTTTGAACTGAACGTGACATCTGTGGCCTCTGTTTCCTCTGATGAGGAAACCTGGGTCAAACTATGAAGAAATTGAAATTGTATTCATTTCCCTTTTCCCTAGCTTCTTTTTCATCTTTATCAAGCTCTTTTCCTCACATAAAACCGAGCAGTAGTTAAATACTTCGCAAATAATAAATTGTGATAAATATATCAAAGTAACACATTCACTAGGAACCTTAAAGAAATAACATTCAAATTATAATAGTTACAATGATAGTGTTAATGACAATGCATACACATATACATACTGAACCCAAACTCCCCTCTCTGGCCTCAGTTAAGAATAAAGCAGAGTCCTGACCTGTTTTCTGTTTTCCTACCCACATCTGCAAATGCCATTTCTTTGTACTTTGTCACAGGATTTTCTAAAGTACAAGCCTTAACAGAATCCGAGTTATTTTGAGTCATTTGTCCAAATCCTAGACTACATTTTCCTAAAAGGTCAGACTTTTCATGCATGTCAAATGTCATGTAATGCCCCAGTCAAATCCCACTCCCTGTCATGATGGTGCATGAAGGGGTTACAGCGTAAGCAATAAAGACTGCAATATTTTGAAGCAAAAGCTTTCCCCATGCTATCACGCTCTGCCATGGCATTGTTGTCTTGTGGTATATCTCTCAATTGAACAGCAGGTGTGCTGCACCTTTCACTTCAATTACATGCACTCCCCGAGTGTTGTAAGTATTTCTGACACGTTGTGTATGCATTTCCTATTTTATTTTATTTTTTCTGCTACGGAAGAGGTAGCTGGAGACGTTGTTGCCATTCATAGCATCTAGCAGCTTCCAATCTGACACAAAATTATTCTTTGCCAATATGAAATATCTGCTGGTCATGATGCATGCTGTTTCTCATCTCTGAAGATCTGAACACGTGTTTTAGATATATACCGCCATAGCATGCTATCTGTGGAGGGTGAGTTTCTGAAAAGTGCAACAGTTATCAAGCCAATGGATAAGAAAGTCATTTTTTTTCCCATAAGAATAGGCATAGTAAAGAGGAGATGCATTTAGAGACACAATATATACACACAAGAACAGTACAGTGCATTGTAAGATCTTTCCTATTCATGTGCTGGTGACGTTAACCAGAGCATTGCAATCCCAAAGGCTCAGATGTGAAAGGAAGATGTCACTGCAAGCTGCACACCAAACAACCCACACAGATCTACAATCACTAATGTGATACACAAACAACATTGCAACAGAAAAAAAAGGTACTGTACGGTAGACAAGAGCACCCATTTCCTCAGCACTGACTGTACATACGCCAATATTTTATGGAAACAAGAAATCCAGTCAGCAAAATCTAGGAAAGAGAACATAAAAGAATGTTTAAAGTGTCCTCCATGCCTTAAGGTGGTTCTGTGTTGTCCACTGCTGCTGTCAGACGTGCCTCAATATGACTTCAATTGCACCTCAGGGAAATTTTTGACAGCAGATGGGTGGTGGAAGGATGGAAGATGGAAAATCGGGATAATAATGATGGTTAGCAGAGCAGAGTATTGAGTAGCTGGCAATGGAAAGCCAAGATAGTAGGCAGACAAGTACAGATAGCAGAGTGTTGCTGTCTGAGCGTGTATTTAATGTGCACGTGTGTGGAGGCTGGGGTATATATATACATGGGAGGAATGGTCTCAATTTTAAGGCATGATATCGATTAACATTAAAATATATGTTGTTTATAAAACATAATTTTTTACAAGCCTTCTAAGATGCATATAATTGTTTTTGCACTGGAGTGATTAAAATGAAATGAATGATGATTATATTCCAGCAATGTATTCTACCACGGAAATTACCTGTAGAACTAAGCATGTCCATCAAAGAAAAAGGCAGGTGCTATGTTATTTACAGCATGTTTCAGTGGAAATCACCTAAACAATTTCTAAAAGGCAGACATTTTCTCTGTGGTTGACTCGGATAATAAGGCTCATTTAAGTTGAAATGTATTTCCTTGTTGCTGCTATATGAAATTTTATTCTGTTTTCTCGGGAATATCATTATGAAAGTGATACATACTACCAGCGTGAAAGACTTTGAAATAATAGAATTTGCAATAATTGAGCTTTGAGATTATGCATATTATTTGGAAGTCTTTAAAAAATTATTGCTGACTTCCCTCAACTAGAATAAAACACAGCAACTCTGTTCTCCAGTGACTTCAGCTACAGATGCAGAAGTGATAGATAGGTATCATCATTTCTATCCTATAATGTTTTTGCTGTCCTTCCTTAAAAGTCTATGTTGATTTAAGGTTCTTTTCCCTCACAAAATCTTTATGGGAGCTAGCTAGCATAGCTTTCAGATTTTATCTTGCCATATGTTTTAAGCTGCGTGCTTCAGTCTGCATCTGCTGGGTATCTGCTACAGTATGGCTACAACATCAATGCAAAAACAATTGAAACTACAGCCTTTATAATAATTACGCTCTGCAGCTGTTGAAATCAGAGTTCTTTAAAAATAAATAAATATAAAAGCTGTATCTTCTCCCCCTCCCTTTATTTTAATCTGAAACAAAAACAGGCATGTTTTGCAGGTATATTTGGAATAGAAAGATTGAAGCAGATTATTTTCAAGGTATTATATAAATGTGTATTGTTACGTACTATGGAATAAAGGTATATCTGGCTTTTTCCATAATATGTGATTTAAAGAAAAACCCATGTAGAAACAAATGTTGTTGTAGAATACATCTAAGGTATTAGGAGTCTCATCTGGAAAAACAGATTAGGCAAGTTCTGCTTTTCAAAAAAAATTTGCTGGTTGTCAGAAACCGAAGAACTTATTAACATGTAAAACCCTAGCAATCCTAAGCTTCCCTCTCTTATGGTTTACAAAGACATTGCCAACTTCTTTTTCACAACAGCCAGACAGCAAAAACAAAATCAAACTGTCTTTCCAGCAACTATATTTGAGCACCTGGAAGCCGTTAGATGTGACATCACTACAATGATTGAGAAGTTACAATGAAACTCACAGCATCAAGAAAGTTTGATTCAGTAGTGCCTGTTGAATTGTTGGGTTAGACCAATCCATCTGCAATTGGAATGCAACATCTATCTTCAGCTCATGTATTTTTGTTTTCAAACTGCTGTGCTTAAAATAGTAGGATCATGGGACCATATAAAAATTCAGTTGGAAGGGACCTCAGGTAGACCAAATCAGGATCTCCATGGAGGACAGACCAAGTTGCTCAGGGCTTTGTCCAGTCAGGTCTTGAAAACCTTCAAGGACAGAAGCTGCAGGCTTGTTGAGTAACCTGCTCCACTGCTTCATAGTCCTTGTGGGGAGAATGCTGGCCTGATCCCCTGGTTGTCCTGTACACGCTGTGTGATTGCACTCGAGATGATCTGCCTAGTACTGGAAGCCACCCCTTTCCTTTGTTCATCAGGACATTACACAAGGTCCACAATATCAGAACACTTGTTATAAAAGCATATATAATTGTGAATATTTTTTAAATAGAAAATAATCGCTTTGGCTTATTTTTTGACCTACCCAATGATTTCTTATTATTTTACAAAGATGTTACTTTGATGAGGATTTATTACATTTTCAGATATGTCAGAAGTATCCAGAATGTTAAGACAAGTTCCTTTCTGCTACTATTGTTTTATTAGTTTAAGAAATAATAACTGGAAAATAAATGTGAAGCAAATTACTGCCACCATTACCATAAAATATTATATTATCACTTTGAACATTAATGACAATTTTAAAAATATTGAAGCTCAATTCACCTAGGCAGACTCTAACCTAACAATTCTGTTACCTAATTAAATCTTGATTACCTACAAAGGAGCTAACAAACATGTAGACGAAGTTATTCATTTTCTGCAGAAGCTGAACCATATAATACAAGGGCAGGAGTTCAGAAGCTAATTTGGAGGCACAGAAAGAAGAAGATGCACAAGAAACATTTTCTTTCAATTATTAAAATATTTCTAGTTTAAAATTTTAGAAAACGAAAGATGTAGTGGAACAAAGCTGATGTGCTGCTGGGATAAGGTCTATAAGCTAGAGAATTAAATGATGTGTGCTGATAACCAAGTTCACCTGCACTCAGTTTGAAAGATACTGTAGACACTTTCTTTCTCCTAGTGTTAAAAAGCACTGTACAATTTTTTTTCTGTCTAAATACATATATCTATCAATACAGATATAATAAATGAGAAAAAATTACTAGGGCCTAACAAAAAAAGTATATCTATCAACCTAGTGCTATCTTTTTCTTCTTCAAAGTCAGAAACATATATGCAAGTGCAACAGATCTGACCTGTGCACTAGACCTAAGAAGCACCATTTATGAAAAATGTATGTAAAAACTAGCAAAAATAGAAGAAATTGATTGCACTAACCAGATAGCTGTATTCAAACTCATTCCACAATTCAATATCATGTTTCCCAATTTTCCAAAGTTTCCACAGAAGCTCTGTGGTGAAGGCACAAGAGCTGAGCAAGAGGGCTGCTGGAATTTTCCATTTTAATGAATGTATGCTCAATTTTTTAGAACAAGACACCAATCAAGAATTTAAATAACAACAGGCTTCTCTTTATTTCCAGGGAAAGGGTGAAAATAATCATTATATGAAGCAAATCTTATGGTTTTAAGATGACTCTTCCTTACATGCCTGTCTCTACACCAACTAAAAGTAGACTAGAAGCATATGGAGAATAATACATTATGGATAACGACATTAATTCATAGACCTCATAACAGAGAACCCTCAGTGATCTGCACTTACTTTTCAATGCATCAGCAAACAAACTATAAATCTTCTGAATGTTGTTACTAATATCCCTACCTCTTCCAGTAATTACAAGCAATATCTCAAAAAAATAGTTGCCTCATTCACTCCTACAGTATTGCAGAACAGTTTGATAACCATGGATTTAGCGTCATTGGAGAGTTCAAATAAAGTTTCAGTCTCAGAAAATAGAGATTATAGTCTGTTACTAGGTCATATACTCATGTAAGTCCTTTGCTTTGCTTATAGTCTTTATCTATTTTATTTTTATTTTTTCAAAATAGATAGCATACAAAAATTAGGGGGGAAAAATGAAGCTAGAAATGGTACTGAAAGGAATACTAGATCAAATTTTTTGGACCTCAATTAAGCCATAATCTTATTGTTACAAAGCAGGAATGTTACTTGGTTAAGAAACAGTAAAATACCACCATAACTTCTGAAGTACCAGAGGTATGCCAAGTAATGCATGCATGAAAAAAGTCCCGAAGAACTTGCTTGTGGCCTGCAGATAGTGCTGTCAAAAGGAAATCTCTTTAAAGTAAGGGAATACCGTTTGGACTATCAGAAATTAAAAGCACTGAAGATAGAAATGGGGTCTATCCACTAGTTAGGAATATGATAAATATAAGGAAATGCTTTTACACTGTGTGTGTCTATCACAGTAATGTCTATTGTTAGGTAGGGTACTGAAAGCAATACATGTAGGTCACTAAAAGTAATGCCTCCTATTTACTTCCATGGAAACTAGAACAGCTAGAAAGAGCACAACACTATTTGATAGAGCAAATTCTCAGCTATAAAACACTCTCTTTCAACATAGTCACCACCATTAGCCAATTTGTGCAGATGAGCTGATCGGGACACTCTTCATTTCGTGGTGTGACAGTTGTGCGTGTCCATCAGGAACATCAGCTTGTCTTTCACGTCACCGTCACCACTGCTGAAACACAACACCCATGTTAGTCTCACTGTGCTGACATCCACTGTTTGGTCTCCAGAAATGTTCAGCAAGCATCAATGAATGTCAGTGGGTGTCATTTTTTTTTGCACAGAGGAATTCAATTCCACGCCTTTGCTCCATCAGCACTTCCATGTCAGATGCCATTTGGTCAGAGTGCCCCTCTGCTGCCATCTGTCACATGGCAACAAAATGTGATGGAACATTGGCAGGAAGGTTCAGCCTCTACTGCCATACCAACACCCGCCGCCAGTGTTGTGGGCCAACAGAATAAAATAGGAGGCATAAGTTTCAGAGCAGCCCCTGTAACAACAGAAGCTCAGAGCAGGTTCACCATGTAGTTACAGAGTTTCATTAATAAGTTTTACAGCCTATGTTAGCTGTATCTAGGCTAAAAAGCAATGAAGACATAAGACATATTCTTCCAAAAATTTATTGCCTTAAATCAGCTATTAAGATGGCTCTTTCATTTTTAAGACAAACATGAAGGACTTAAGTAGATGCATAAATAATTCTTCACGTCAGCAGTAATTTATGCAAAAATACTGCATGACCCTGGAAGTTTTGATACAGATAAATTAATCTCAAGTAAAAGTTTCAATTTCATATTAAACTGAACCATAATCTGTTTATTAAGACCAGTCTGCATATTCTCCACAAGACTGTTATGACAAGGACTGCCCCTTGAACATGTCATTGGAGTAAATTTGAACAACCAGAAAAAATTAGCCCCAGAAAACATTTATACAAAAATTATCTTACGAGGATAAGCCTTATGTTGTGATAGGTTTTTCTCAAATTTAATTAAAAAAAATAAAATAGTTCTAAAGCTAATAATTGAAAAGACCAAAAACAGGGATGTTCAATAAAATGCACACAATGTAAGCGTATATCTCACCCTTCTGTTTTTATATTCAGCCTCCTGCCAACTATAACTGAACCATTCATTTTTCCAATTTGTTAAAGAACTGGTAAGTTCTGATGATAATGTATAGCTGATCAGAAGGGGAAGAAATTTTCAAAATACGTTCCAATCTATGCATTCCCATATATACACATATATACGCTTAAGTGTACCCACTGCTGCTGTGTTCCATGT
This sequence comes from Penelope pileata, assembly GCA_013396635.1. Lineage (NCBI taxonomy): Eukaryota > Metazoa > Chordata > Aves > Galliformes > Cracidae > Penelope > Penelope pileata. Next base: position 1,200,978 of record WBMW01002092.1, on the reverse strand, counting down.
GTTCAAACAGTAGGAGTCATCAGCAACAGCAGATGCTCTGCATGAGGAAGATGGTACTCCTTCGAATAAAACAGGAGCCAATTCCTACAGACCTTCATCCATGAACAGCCTCAGCCATCCAAATCACACCGAGAACCACCCACCCTTTCCCGTGAATGTTCAATAAGGATAATGGTAGCACTTATCTTCTTATCAGGCCTTAGAGCCTCAGCATGAAACAGTCAGAATAAGTGTGAGTAATTATAATGACTATTACATTAACTGCAACAGTCACACAAGTACCTGAACAGGAAAAGTATCTCTATCCCCTACAGTTTCCAGATATCATTGTCTACATCCAGTTTGTTGACGAGTTAACAGCCTGCACTAAAGATTATACATATAAGATTTCAAAGATGCCTGTATCAGAAAAATAAGTAAATAAAAATAATAATTCAAATCACCTAATCTTTTCATTCTGAACAAATAAAAGTCACATTTAACCAACAATATCTAAAAATTGAGGTGCGGTAGGACTTCAGTATGAGTCTTCGAACAAATACCTTGAGAGAGCAATCTGTTGTCACAGGAAGATGATGCAACCATTACAAAGACCTTGTGGCAATATACTAGCTGTCCTTCTGTCATCTCTGGCTCAGCCTTCCCCTTGGCCCTTCTGGCTGCCAGAGCAAAGCGTTGACTCTGATTCAACTTGCCATCAGCCAGAACCCCCAGAGGTGATTTTCCCCCTCTACACTACCATCCTGAGGCCCCATCTGGAGCACTGCATCCAGGCCTGGGGCCCTCAGCACATAAAAGACATGGAGCTGTTGGAGTGGGTCCAGCAGAGAGCCACTGAGCCACTGAGATGATCAGAGGGCTGGAGCACCTCTCTCATGAAGAAAGGTTGAAAGAGTTGGGCTTATTCAGCCTGGAGAAGACTCCAGAGAAACCTCATCGTGGCCTTCCAGTTCTAGAGGAGAGTTTATAAGCAGGAGGGGGACCAACAGTTTACATGGGCAGACAGTGATAGGACAAGGAAGAATGCCTTTAAATTAAAGAGGGGAGATTTAGGTTAGATGTTAGGAGGAAATTCTTTACTCAGAGGGAGGTGAGGCACTGGCACAGCTGCCCAGAGAAGCTGTGGATGCCCTGTCCCTGCAGGCGTTCAAAGCCAGGTTAGGTGGGGCCCTGGGCAGCCTGATCTAGTGGATGACAACCTGCTCACTGCAGGGGGTTGGAACTAGATGGACTTTAAGGTCCCTTCCAACCTAAGCCATTCTACAATTCTATAATCCCTTTCTGCAGGCTGCTCTCCAGCCACTCATCTCCCATTCTGCATCCAGGGTTGCCTCATCCCAGGTGCAGAATCCAGTATTTGTTCTTGTTAAAATTTATGTAGTTGGCGATTGCCCATCCCTTTAATTTGTCAAGATCTCTCTTCAAGGCCTCTTTGCACCCAAGGGAGCCAACAGTTTAGTGTCATCTGCAAACTTAATATACCTTCAAGTCCTGTATACAAGTCATTGATTTAAACATACTAAAGACAACTGGCCCTAAAATGGAGCCCTGAAGAAACCCACTAGTGACTGGTCGCCTGCCTGATGTAACCCTATTTAGCAGTAACCCTTTGAGCCTGACCCATCCACCAACTGTTCGCTCATTGCATTGTCTTTTTGTCTAGTTGTATGCTGGACATTTGTCCAGAAGGATACTGTGAGAAACAGTATTTAAAGATTTGCTGAAACCCAAATAGGTTACATCTACTGACATCCCTTGGTCAACTAGGTGAGGAACCTTGTCATAAAAAGAGGTCACGTTCATTAAACAGGACTTTCCCCTCATGAACTTATGTTGGCCATGATTCAGACTTCTTAAGTTTCTTCAAAGAAGTCAAGTGGTCCACTTGGAGAATTTCTCTCAAGAACAGCTTATTCTGAAGCAACATCCAAAGGAAGAAACAAGATAGTAAAGATTATAGGCAGTATTAACATTCATGGGACATTGCAGCTGTTCCCCAGTCTTTTACAGATCTAGTGGGTGATTTAGGCAAGCAGACTGCCTCCACTGCCTCAGCTTCCCAATCTGCAAAGTGCAGACAATGATACTGCCATCCTTTTTTAAAGTGCTGTTAAGACTGTGTATGATGAGCACTTCACAGAAGATGCACATAAGTATTATTATTCTTTTTTTTCTTTAATTAAAGAGGCACTCAGACTCGAGTGAGATAGACGCCATCTCTAAGAACTCTCAAGATCTCAGAATTTGGTTCATACATTAGAAGAATGGCATGGCTGTGCCATCCTCCATGTCATCAAGCAGGATCTAAAAATGCAACATTAATTCAGCATGAGCTCGATTAGAGACTCAAATCCTTCTGGTTGCCTCGTTAGCGGATTTTGCTTTTCAAGGGGTTCATCCTTCTCCAAAGTGATATGATTTGTAAAAGAGAGCCCAAAATGTATGCAAAGACTAGTTGTAGTGGTTCAAAAGAAAGCGGAAACTCTTCTGCTTAACAGTGGTATTAGCTTCAGTAATCTATTGCCATTTATACTTCACTAAAACCCTACCTCAATTCTAGGAAAGCTGAAATTTTGTACACCGCTGCACTGTTTCAGTGAAGCAAATTCTAATTCCCTACCCCACCTAGCACGTAAAAGAACTGTTGTTATATGCATCCTCTTCCAAGTTCTTTCCTTTTTTTTTTTTGACCTTTTTTTGATGTGAAGAAACAATAACGCTCAAAGATTTATTCCTGAAGAGGAGGTAACTGAATGTGTGCAAGGTCTAGAAGGACTATGATTAATGCATCCATTTGCTGATGTGCCTTTTTTTGTTTAAACAGATTTTACAACTGTCTGAAAGAGAACAAGCAAAACTTTAGTCTGAGGATCAAATAGATCTTCACTTTGCATCTTATAATTGTAAACGACTTCATCCTTGTACAGATGCATCTTCATATCTTGGGTTAGGTATTGGATATATAATTTTGTTGGTGAATAGGTGGCATGACCGCTATCTTGTGTATGTCATTATCTATCAATATAACTACATACAGCCATAATAAGCCTGTTTACTTGTAATGACTATATAGCACCTTTGGCATAGAGTGAATTGAAAAACCCCCAAACAGAAAAGAAAATCAACCAATGGGCTACAAGTTATTCTGGAAGAGACAAGACTGTAGCTGAATTTCCAAGGAACGGGAGAATGCCATGTTGCTGAGCTCAACATCTAGTGAGTATGGTGACAACCTGAGTCAAGAGATTCATGCTTATGGTGAGAGCCAGAAGTTGGTGCACAGAAAAGAGTGGGGAGAAGAACTGAGTGGCAGGATGAAGGTTGCCTGGCTGTGGGCAAGCAGGCCAGTAGAAAGACAAGCAGGTATCTCTTGGTTCTCCCTGCACTTTAAAATCATTTCTACCTGCCCATGTGCTAAGACAAATGATTTAAAAGTGCAATGAGAACCAAGAGATAAGTGCGTATGTGGACTGAGACTGGCAGAGAACAGCAACAGAGGTAACGAGATGCAGGAGGAACATCTCATCAAGATGAGACACAGGAGACTGTATGACAAAGGGAGGATAGGGTGAGCAGTAAGTCTGAAAATGTCTGAAATCTGGGTAGTAGAATCAGGGGAATAAACTGCCCTCTGAAAAATGTCAGGGACTAAAAAATTTAGTTTGAATACAAGCCAGAAAAGCAGAGACTTCTTGGTAAATCTGCCCTTAGCAAAACGGGTAGACTCTGTGCCTTGTTTCTAAGTGCAATTTTTCAGAACATTAGTTCCAGGAAGGTTTGAATTCTTTTGACTGCAGTCCCTGGCAAAGAACCTTTTAGCACATACTGAAAAAATGTGACTGGGACCTTGAATCCACGATGTGCCACCTCTTGCAGAGCCTGAACCTCAGACAGCCAATAACAACTGTTCTCCAGCTGTTGAGTTGCAGAGCACTACTAAATAGAATTGGCAAAATATGTTTATTCGTTATCCATCCTTATCAGAAACTCTCAGCACTCTGTATGAAAAAAGCCCCTGCAGTGTCACTTCTACAATCATACCGATTATTTTAGCCACTGCAAACACATGGGGCTGCTACCCCCGTCAGCCTACATAATAAGGACACACCAGTTGCTGGTATTATCTTCTAGGGTGCAACTCAACATGACCCCCGCAACCTGTGCTTACATCTTCTGCCAATATACTCATTCTCATAAATCTCTGTCCCAAAGACATCTTCACAGTTTCCTGAAGATAATGATAAGGTAACTTTTATCAAAATACATCACATGCTTTAATTTCTGAAAATCAAGAGTTTCTTCAAGTTTGATTTCAATTTTCCTATATTTTAATCTTAAAATGTAATGTGCAGAATACTTTAAGCTATTCAACTAAAACAGGATGATATTTTATTGGCCACCTTTTAATGTGGATGCATTTTGATTTCATCTTGACTTATTTGCTACAGTAGATTGACACTGTTTTTTTAAAAAAAATATGGATGGATCCTACAATTTTCTTCTTGTTTAAGGATGAGCTGTTCTGTAAAATTTTATAGAACATCTTTTCTGTGATTTTTGACATATGCAAAAATGGAGGCTTTAGGGCCATTTAAGTTTAAAAATTTCTTTCTCCAAAGAATCACGTCAATCTCACAATGCCTCATTGCACCATTTCTAAAACAAGAATAATGTTTTTCTTTTCCCTTCAGCTGTTCTTTTCTCATTCTGTATATTTAGTCTGTAAACTCCCCGTAGTGGGAGCTTTCCCTTACTCAGGAATAGCAAAAGCTATTTAAAGGGAGGTCAGTTGCTTCAGACATTTCTGTTGCCCCTCTTATGCAACATATTTTATAATAATCATCATCCTACATGACTGATTCCCATACCCCACTTTCTATCCCTCCTCTCCTTCAAATCTGTTAGCACATTTCTATTGATTTGATAATAAGAACCTATTTTCAACATTTGTAATCATTGTATTCTTCTTCCTGAGGGCTAAGATTACTTTCCAAGGAACCAGCGCTGCATATATGAGAGATATTACAGTACTTTCCCCCTAAGTTGTCCTGCAATCCAAAGAGTCTGGTCTTAAAAGCCTTTCAGTCTTCAAGCATCAAATATATATATATATATATATGACAAAGTTAGCCTTGGCCCAGATATCCAGTTAAAGAACAGAAGATCAAAGACATTTTGCCACAAACCTGACTGTTCAACAACATGGCTCTAAGGCATGTGTGATGGACACGTGGCACTTTCATCCCCTGAGGCACATTTATCCCCTCTCTGGGTAGCTGGCAGACCAGGAAGAGGCAATTGCTTTTGTTTATTCAGGAATTGCTCTTTCTAATCTGCAAGTGCTGATGCTGCACAAGCAGGGGTGGACACACTGCAATAAAGGTTGCAGGGAAGAAATTGCAATGCTGGAACATAGTCAGTGGTTTCATTTAAATGATTCCACAAATGACTAGATAAAAAAGCATCATTGATTTCCTGCTGACCCTCTCCTCCAAGTTAATGAATGAAAGCTACTCACGTAAAAAGGCATGCAGCACGAGATGGTCTGCTTCTAATAACAAGACCAGAGAGAAAAACTGATAAGGAGGGTTTGATGTAATACCCATTGCACAGGGAAACTGTACAGGTGTGGGATGTACAGAATCCAGCATGCTAGAAGTGCAAATCAGTGGGAATCCAGTATTACCTTCATTTTAATTCCTCCTTTTTAGCCCTTATTTTGTTGCATCTCTCAGAGAAGGAATACTTCGAAAGATCTGCAGTGTGGTGCAGCCAATACACCTGCACTATTCAACACTAAGTCATCAATCTTCAACCCTTGATTCCAGGTTCTTTGGTTCACCCAAGACAAGAAGGAAAGAAGTTCACTTCTAAGGAAATTTCCTTTGGTACAAATAAGTCCTGATTAGGCATGAAAGTCTCCAAGCTATCTACTGTCCCGTCTCTCTTCCAGACAGAGATGAACAGGCTGCTCTGAGCTTCACTGTTTTTTTTTTTTTTCAGCCACAAGCAGACCTAACAAAACACTTGGTCTCAGCTTAGGTGGATCAAGTGCAGACTCAGACCAGCCAAGGATCTGCCCCAAATCACCTATTTTTCCATCACTATAAAATTATGTACTGTCAAGAATCTCATTCGTATTGATTGCACTATTTATAAAGCAATATGCTGAAACACACTGAGAAAAAGTGGCAAGAAGTAGCCCTTAAAAAACATCATTTCTTTTTCTAAGTTAACCTTTCCTCTTTTGTTCTCTTACTCCTGCTTTCCATTTCAGATTTCTAGACAGGGATCCTGCTTCTGTTATCATCATGTCCTTGTGTATTTTTTTCTTTGTCATAGCTAAGAATTACGAGATGAGATGGGACTAAAGGATTGTTCTTGTTTTCCCCTATGGACATGGCAATAGTCTGCTAGTCAGAATGAGCTATAAACCAGATTCCGTTTCTCTTCTTTCACTTCTTGACTCCCAATTTTTTCTATTCTTCCTGTCGTTTTCAGTTTTATAATGCAAAGGAGAACATCCACAACATGTTCTGATGTATGACTGCTCCGAATGACTAACCTCCACTTTCCTCCCTTTGGTAAGATTGGAAATTAAACATGAACACTTCTAGAGGCAGCTGCATTTCACTAGCTTGACTACCAGCCTTACTCTGCAATCTTTACATTTGTAAATGTAACATTTACAAACAGGATCTTATACAATGTATAAAAACAGTGTCTTTAGTTTCAGGGTAGAGGATGGAGACTCAGAAATTCTGAATTTTGTCCTTAACTCACCACTGCTTCTTTAAGCAGATCTGGGCAAATTGCTCATCTCTCCGCTTCAGCATCTTCTCTATTGTCCCATGCTGCCAAGCACTTAATGCTCTCCCAAGTACCTGAATTCCTCAGATGAAAGGCAGGACAAAAGTAAAAGCTATTTGAGTATCTACCTTACAAAGGTGTCATGATTTGAGGCTTAATCAGTGTAGGACCCTCAGATGAAAAACTGCTCAGCATCAGTACTCTGATTAGATTGGATCAAGCGGATTTTTAAAATTACACAGCTCATACAGAAATCAGTGATCCAAGTAAGAATTTGAAATTTTGGTCCAAAACGAGGCATAGCTTTTGTAAAAAGGAACCTAAAATTAATTTTGAATACAGTGAAACGTAAAAGCTGTTTTGGTGATGACATGGGAGAGGGTAGCAGTGACCACGTCCACTATCACTCTGCTGGATTGCTCCCCAACAGCAGCACAGAAAGAGCTCTCCATGAGAAAGAACTCACCTATTGGTGGCTCCAGAGCCCTCCTTTGCACTATCCCACATGCCAGAATCTGTTTTGGCACTCCCGATGCTGTCCCAAAATTTGCTTCTATACCAGTTCATCTGATGTCACATAATCCCAAAACGACAGCATGGCAGCAGAGATAAAATGAGGATGCTGGCCTGTAAGGGCCTGCAGTCCTTTCTGTTCTTTTGCCAGGATGCTGTCTGCACTTGCACTGGCAGCATGGGCAGAATCAGGCATCAGAGGCCCAGATTCGGTAGCACGGTCATTGCAGAGCCGCCTTTGCAAGAACTGGTTTAGTCCAAGTCTTAGTCACAAGGGACAGTGATAGAACAGATGGGAAGATATTTCCAGGTGAAGCTGACACCAAGACCAGCCCTACCGTACTTCGTCATGAACAGCCCCGAAGAAAGGTCCCTGTGTCCAAGAAGCCAGCTCACCAGCCAGGCCTTGCCTGAGCTCCTCTGAGACCTGTGCTCCTTGCTGTGTAAGATATGTGGAAGACCAGGCTCTGCGCAGACAGACCAGCCTTGGGCAAGCACTGGGAGTTGGCTGGAGCCATCAAAGAAACCAAACATACTCTTAAACTACACTATGCTCTTTCTTGCTCCCTCGCTGCATGCCAGCATTGCAAGCCAGATGTTGCAGAAGTGCTCGTAGGGTGGCTTTTAGCAGAATGGGACATGTGTCATCCAAGATGCTCCTCAGTATGAGGGGTCAGTCTGTTCCCGTAGTATTAAAGAGTTTTCCTGCAAGTACCAACAAGGACTAGAAAGCACTGAGAATCACAGAATCTGGCCTTACAGATGCTGAGAAAGGGAAAACACAGAGCAGTCATTTCAGCAATGCTAACTATCTAATTCCTGGTATTATAGCTATTTTACATCTCTGATACATTATCAGAGCTATGCTTCACACTCTGCCACTGTTTATGCTATAGGATTTTCACACAAAAACAATTATTTTCCCTCAAGAGTGGCTTTTCGAAGGAAAAAAAAAAGAGGCCCGAAACCTGAAAACTGCTCACCTGTACTGACCTCAAACTGGTTTAAAAAAAGACTGAAGAAAAGACCATTGCAAAACATTGTAAAAGGCAAGAAGGTGGCCAGCAAATATATGCTATATATATGACATATGCTGTTGCAGTTTGAAGAACTGGATTGATTTTGTTCTTTACGCACTTCTCAGTTAACATCAGGACACTTTGGCTCTTCTTTTATTTTTTGTGCACAACAGCTGCTTTTAATCTGGTGTTTTTCTTTTCTTCTTCTCTTATTTTTTAAAGCAAATCACAAACTTTTAAACACAATAACCACCTCTATTCTTCAAATGTCTTCCTCCCACCTCCCACTCATGTTTTACGAAAACTTTGTCTCAGCTGAAGGCATTGTGGATATTTTGTATATAATGCAAGTGTAATGTCATTTTAATGAATGTTTGTACAGTAGTGGTCCTTTAGTTAAATTATGTAAAAACAGGTGCATTGGACATGAGTAATAGGAAAATAAGTTTGTTTCAGAAGCCTAATTGCTATGCTGATGGCTGCAATAACAATAGCGTCAGCCATTTGCTGATTGTTTTGAGTAGAATCATTTTTGCAGTGAAGAAATGTTGGAAACAGATTCCAGCTATTCCTCCACTGCAATTTGTTAGGATTGATTATTTATTTATTCACTCATTCCAAATATTTGTGTCTCACTTTGATTTGAGCTAGCTAAATCTGCAGATACTTGCTGAAATCCAGGTCAGTAAAGTTCCTTCTTTGCTAGCATTGGCTTCTGTTGATTTTTAGCCCAAGTCTAGCTTTAGTCTATTTTTCACTTGCGTTCTGCACTTTGTTTGAAACACATTATGACCTAAAGACACTCCCTGCCACACAGTTCATCTACTTTGCTATCAGTTATCTTCATGTGCTGATGCAGAGCAATGACAAATAATTCCTGACATACATGACTGTTCTTCTACCAGGGTTTGCCCCTTAATCAAGCACAGTCACCAGAAAGACTGCACTCAACTTCAGCATGCTTTGGCTCAGATTTGCAAAGCTTGGAGGTTAAAGGCATTCCAGATGCCTGAGAGAGCAAAAAGTGACTTGGGGATTTCCCAGTTGTCATAAATAGGTGACCCAAACCCAAGGTGATTCACTGACAATTCCTTTAGCGGTGTTGTAACTGGCAGCAGAGGTTGCATTCATGCTTAAGCCTTGGTGTAGAAAAAATGTAATGATGAGTACAAATAAATGATAAGACATGGATCTTCTGAATTAACACCTTTAACTTAGAGTATCCATCTTAGCTAGCAGAACTGGATTTAGAGAAATACAAGGCTGGACATGGCATTCAGTGGTTGCTTATGGCTCAAGGGTGGCAAGGGAAAGCTTCCATTGTGCAGAGTGTGCCTCTGAATCCTAAGCCAAAACAGCAAGCAGAGTTTCATTGACATGATGTTAACTGCCACATAAGACTAAAGCCTACCTACTCAATATTAACAAGAGATTAAATTATCAGGTGTGTTGAGCAGTGCTCTACACAACAGTATTCTCTACTACTTTTGCTAGAAATTTGTTTCCAAATAACTATTTTAAACATCTGTTGGAAACAGAAAAGGATACTTTAGTTTAACAAAACCTCACTCTTATGATGTACAATCCATTATTAATGGATTACACTTTTAATCCACTTTGTCACATAAATAAAAAATTGATGGTTTGATAGGATTAAGCAGATATCTAAGATTTTTTTTTTTTACTATTAGTGTTTTTGAAACACAGTTATTTTCTACAGAAGAAAATATTTATATATACTAGTAACTGTTTTAATTCCTTAAAAAAAAAAGAAAAAAAAAAAACATTTACTTTGGACACTAAAGCCAGGCTGTTGCTGTTTTCCCAACAGATCGGTGACTCATTCAGACTCCTATTAACTTCAAGGGGAACAGGAGCATGCCCCAGGAACATAATTTGTAAAAAAGTAAATCTATATTGTGTCAGCCCAATAGACATAAAAGGAATTAATTACAAATCTCAGTATAGAGGACAGTTTAAATGACATTGCACATAAAGATATCTTTAATAATTATTTTGACAATTTCTAATCACATTTAAATTCCTGTAAAGTTATCAAAACATTTGAGTAATCTGAGCTTGAGATGTCTTCTATTTACTCAGAATTCAGAGAGCTCCTTTCAAGTGAAAGGTAGAAACAGCTTTGAAGAGAAATGACAAAGTAGTGAGGGAAACCCAAAACAAATCACGCTTCTGATTTCAGTATTATGTCCATAATGTTATCTTCTGCATTTCTCATATTTATTACAGGCTTTTAACAACAACACATCCAGCACTGACATGAAAGCGAAGGAGTCACCCAATAATTTTTTTTAATAGTATCATAAGCATAAATTGCAAAATGTTTGCCTGCTCGAAATGCACGGTTCTACAGCTCACATTTCAGTCTCTGCACCGTGCCACTGGAAATTATTTGCAACATTCACAAACATTTCCTTTCTCCCACTGACAGCAAACATATACTATTCATTATTTTGATGCAAATGAGAGAACAGCAATTCATCTGCTTTGAAAACAAGGTGCTTGGGCATTCTTTACCTCTCTAATCCAGCAAACCACATATTTGTTGGATCCTGGCAAATTGAACTCACTGTTGTCATATACAAAACTAAACATACACCGAGTGCGCCATTACTCTGCCCTATGAGCCCTCTCCTCCTCTACGTTTGTTTGCCTCCAGATAGATTTTAGAGTCCGACTTTCCAGCCTCTTCTCCCATCCACAACCCCACTGGTGTTAACAGCCCGGTCCCTATCAATGGAGAAGTCAGGATTAGGCCCTTCATTCGGAATGGAGCCAGAGCTGTTGCAAAACCATAACATAAAAAAGTTAAAGGTGGTCATCTCAATGTAATTCCACACAACGCCTCTCAAGATTTGGAGGGGTCTCCAAGCTCTACAGCAATGAAGTCGCTAAACATCCCTACTAATGAGTACTCAGTACGGATTTTAAAAATGCAAGGAAGAAAAATAAAAGCTCTGAATGGGAACTATAAAGCAGTTTCAAAAGGAAGACAAAAAGATTCTCGATTAAAGGTAATATTTTTTGTAAGCTGCTTAGTAATGCGCAGATTAAGACAAATCTCCTCAGAAAACAAAGGACGACAGAATGCTGATGAGCAGTAAGCATAGAAAGTATAAAGTATCGTTAAAGTTGATTGTATAGCATGATGTGTGCTATGAGAAAGAAAATAATAATAACGTGGAAGCTGTGGGTGTCCCTGTTCAGTGCAGGGGAGTGGGACCAGATGACCTTTAAAGGTCCCTTCCAACTGAAACCATTCTGCGCTTCTAAGAACAGAAGGGTGATGTGAGCAGAGGACTATGCTTTAGACTTCCAGTTCTTAAAGCGAAACATCGTTTTACTGGAAACGAGTGCAGCACATGGGGAAGGAAATGCACACACTGTGCTATTTTAAACCTACTCTGTACCACGGTGATATCAAAGTGTTCTTGGTTTTCAGTCATCGTGAAAATTGTCTTGAGAACAGCAGACGCACTTGCAGAACACACCATTTCAGCCTGTCTCTGGTTTCCAGGACTTCTGGGGAAGTTCCCGTCTATCAGCTCACGCCATCACATGAGGCGAGGCGAACCTCCCGCCACGTTGGATCTCACTACCAGGAAGTCACTCGGGAAGGCCGCCCGACGCGCGCGCTGCTCACACCGCCGGGTCCCGGCCGGCGCGGGGTCTCCGCCCGGTGCCCGGGGCGCCCCGAGCCGCCCCGCCCGGCGCTGCCCGCTCGCTCTGGAGGCGGCGGGGAGAGCGCCTGCGGTACGCGGCAGCGCGGGCACCGCTCCCACCTTCGGAGCGATCGCTCCTCCGCCCTTCCCCG